>UFQX01000827.1:68214-243599 GCA_900497675.1 Arapaima gigas | reverse complement strand
TTAGACTAGCGTAGTTAGGTAGATATTTATTTTTGTTCACTACGTTAGGAATAGGTAAGACACGGCAAATACAGAATCAGGTTATTGGAAACTNCTGTGTTAGTTTAGACTAGCGTAGTTAGGTAGATATTTATTTTTGTTCACTACGTTAGGAATAGGTAAGACACGGCAAATACAGAATCAGGTTATTGGAAACTTTTTTGTTTCTTTCTTTGCTTAGGCACCGTCCAAGTTCTCTATCCAGGTTAGCACCTTGGTTTGTATATACTTGTATATTGTATCACATGTGTCTTGTATCAACCACTGAACAAATTATAAACCACCCATTTCACTATTTTTGTGTGGGCTGCTTGTTTATGCTCCCACTCCACCACCCTAGACAGGAGCCAGTAGTGGGGGCGTAACAATCAGTTTGATCCTTCAGGAAAAGCGGCCTATTTTTCCTCATCGTCCAGTTCACTCAGCTGTTTCTTCGTCTTATTTCCTGAAGTCTCCTGCACCCAAACCACAGTTCTTTTCAGCAGACTTTCCATCTCAGAACATCTCCAGCTGTGTGTGAGCGTATATGTGTGAGCCACTTCATATGGAGTGTGTTAGAAAGTCGAACGGAGCTACAAATTTTGAATGTTAAATAATAATTTAATACATATTTTAAAAAATCTCTCCCTGAAGAGTGTGTATGGAGTGAGAAGAGGCCTGGGTCTGCGCTTGATCTGGGATGTTCAAGAGGGAGTGTGATCATCATCACGAACAAATGTCCTGAAACCTGTGGCTGACCTGAGAGCCAAACCGCCTGAAGGCTGGGGGTCGACGGTTGGTGGGTGTAAAGTATGTGGTGTAGTGGTTACTGCTCCTGGACTCTGTCAGGTTTCAGTCCCACCTTTACTCTACTCCCCCTAAGCAAGGAACTCACCCTTAACCCTTTTCCTCCAGTAAAAATGACCCTACTCTATTAATGGGTTGTAGTTTATTTTTATTGTGCCTCCCATCTTTCCCACCATCTGTGATTTCTCCAGTATGCAGCCAAAGTGATTCAGCTTCAGCTATCAGTCCCTCCAGTCAACACTCTGCCTTTATTTCCTTGAGGACTGACAGACTTCTTCTTATCGCAGTCCAAATAACTGTCATCTCACCCCCGCATCACAGCTAGAATGTGTCATGTTTCCAGTGCTCAGTCTTTCTGATGGTCCAGCTCTTGCTGCCATGTGCCACCGCTGGGAAGATCACAGTCCTGGTCACATGAATCTTTTCTGAAAATACGATATCTCTGCTCTTCAATACCTTGTCCAGATTTACCATGGCTTTCCTCCCAAGAAGAAAGCATCATCCATCATCCAACCCTATGTTGTTCTGCAGTAATGTGTTGGGCACTTTCTAACCTGAGGGTCCCATCTTCTATTACCATTTCCACAGTTCTGCTGCACTTGGTTCTGGTCAAAAAAAACCTGAAGTGAGTGTTCGTTCGTTTCCTTCTCCAGTTGACCGTATGTAACCTGCCCTCCCTGCTGTGACCCTCTGGCCTTGGGTGGCCTTACAAGGTCCAGATCTTAGCTTCACTGAACAAGGTAATGGGATAAGTGGATAAATATAACTAGCTTAATGCTCTAAGTCACTTTGGTGAAAAGAATCAGCTACGTAAATAAGTATTACTGCACCCCACTTAGGTCCACCAACCAGCTGCAGTCCTCCTTTATCACAAAAACATCCGTCTTAAGTCATATTAAGCACAACCCTGAGAAGAATGAGAAGAATAAGCAAAACAAAGTTCATTTATAAGATAAATTTTAAGGACTTGACTCCTGAGGGTGTTTCCCAGCTCCGATACTCAGCACAATACAGACATACATATAAGGTGACATTTGGATTATATGTATATAAATAGCTATAAGCTAAAATAATATATATATATATATTCCGAAAAGTGATCTTTCAAACTCATTTAAATAATTTGTATGTACGCAATAAAGTGCAATGAAGAAATATTTCTTGTTTTTATTTTCTCAACTGGATGTGCTCTCACCCTCTTAAAACTTGTTTACCTTAGTAAATAAGAAGCAAAAAAGTTACTAGAAATGACTGAATCTGTAGGTTTTGTGCTGTATGTGGTGGGATTAGAATATCAAATAATCTATGAAAAAAACCGAATGTGAACAATTCTCTTATTCAGGGGATCTTCCGTGTATGTTTAAGGATGTCCAGAGTGTGTGTGTGTGTGTGTGTGTGTGTGTGTGTGGACCAACCAGCAACCAGCAGGTTTGTTTTATTATTTGAAACACCACGATAAATGACCAATATGGCTACAAAAAAATACTCGGGGTACCTGTAACAAGTGTAAGATTATATAAGATTATAAACCACACAAGCTGCTTTGGGTGGGTGTGTCGGGTACGAGAGCAAGAGAATTGTGGGTACGCACATCAACTTGCAGCCTGAAAACCAAGAAAACTTCAGAACGTACTCTCTTGCTGGACTCATGAGATGTTCCAGCAATGAGAGGCAGCAAGACATGAAAAACCTATATGCTGCTTTTGTCTGGCGACATCACTAGATGGAGCCACACTTATGTGTTCCTTACGCTGTGGAAGGATGTTGGGGCAGAAGCAGTCGCCAGGTGAGCAGATCAGCAGCTCTCCAACAAAAGCACTTAAAAATGTTTATTTGTCCTCTGACAACCAATATGGGGACAAGGACCCTTTAAACGGGGACTCAAAATAAGGTCCTCGTCTCACAACCCTGGACCCTCCTGCTCTTGTCCAACACTTTCCAAATTCTCCTCCAGGGGCCTCGAGCCACCTGCTCAAAAACTGTATTTATTGTTCTTCTTTGGCACCAGATGGCCGTCATATATTAGGCAGGGCAGGGGTGGGCAGTAGGAGTAGTCAGTCATGGTCCAAACCCTGCGTAGCTTTAAACACCTTTTTATCTCTCCTCTGCCACCTCCTCCCTCTGGTCTGAGCTGCAAATTTTTACCTGAGACTCCCAGAAAGCCTTCATTTCGTGTTCCAACACCTCCCCGAATCCGTCATCTCCAGGCTCCTGCTATCTCACTGAACCACCAGTTGCCCTCTTGACCCCATTCTTCCTGCTCTTGTAGGGATCATTTTTCCAACACTCATCCTTCTATATCATCCAGCCAAAGATTAGGCCAGGGTTTAGCCAGGAGGACACAGTATGGTGCACTGCACGATGTCAACTTCTATCCCTCTGTCAGGAGAACATGTTCAAGCTGCAGATGCAGTTTTCTGCAAAGAAAACCAAACAGAAACATCATATCATCGTGGAGGAACTCATAAACGTGAACCAAGAATATGGGGTGCCTGTCCACGCAGTTTCTTTTCAGCTCTATGCGGGTCTATCACCAGACGTTCACAGCTGGTAAGTCCTACCAGACCTGGCAGTGGCATTTTGAGATAGCAGGTAACTTGTTGACCACAGCGATGTGATTCTAGTTGGGCCACACTGGCAATGTTGGACAATGAGGATCCCAGCGCCACACATCTTCTTCTGGTTCTGCATGGGGGCAAAGTGAACCATGTGGCCTCACTGGGCAACGCAGTTCAGCTTTTTTGTTCTGCTTGCTTTCAGCCTTGACAACGGCATGTACAGCCCGGCTGGGTGATGGGTGGAGAATAATTTTGTTGCCACACTATTAGTTTTTAAAATTATTTTTGGGCTTTTTAGGTTTTTTTTAGCACCATTAGAGCATCATTTGAGGGCCACAGAGTGCCAACATAGCACTGATACTAACCAAATACATTGATACCCTTTAGGACCAGGGTGTCAAAATGTAAAACGCTTGTAAAACAGCATCTCAGGATGGTTCCACAAATGTTGCCATGGGGGTCACGGTCAGTGGTCAGCGGTGGTGGTACTGATCACACCCTGTGCTGTCCGGAATTCGGGGGTCTGTGGGAAAAAGTCTCTTTGTTGACCGTTGAACTCCAGAAAGCACAGGGATTTGAATACCACCACCACCACCACCACGACCGGCCCTCCTACTTCCACCACTATCAACTGTTTGCACTGCCGTATCTCTTAAAATAAACACTCACCTACTCATTTATCCGCTTATCTTCTATTTATTTGTTTATTTATCTGTCTGCCAACAACTACCTCAATTTCTCTGTATTGTCTATAGCTGTGGACCGTGGAGAAGCACACTTTATACATCCCAATAACGCAGAACGGCAACGAAGTGAACCTCGAATCTGGAGTCTCTCAAGCCAGGACACAGTATTTGGGATGAGGTTGACATCTTAGCCTGAAAGAGCTAAAAAAAAAATCTGCGGGAACTGTGTGAAGCTCTAAGTCCAACATGGAGTAAGAACCCTGTGTAGTGTGTTAAGAGGGTCCAAACCACTATGTGTTAAGTGTTCCTAATAAAGTGACCGGTGAAGTTAAAGTTCAGCTAACATCTCCCTGGTGGTCAGAGGGTCCATGCACTGTAGGTCACAGATCACGTATGAAGCCACTCCAAGTAGTTTATCAGAACCAGACAGACAGCTGCTCAGCGTCTCAGTGCCACGGTCACAGCACTTCAACTAAATGCAGGGTAAGATGTGTTTTCTGTGAAATGTACAAAGTCCACCGTTCTCTGTTCCACGCTGAGGAGATGTATGGCAGAATGTTAACTGAAGTGAGCTTTAATAAAGCAGTAGGGTTCTGGATTAGTGCCCAGGTTTTTTCACTAGTGTGGAGTTATTGCTCCACATCTTGGATTATTACTGAGGTTGAACTTTACGCCGCTTGTTACGTAACATCGGTTTCACAAACAGCTCTGGGTTATGATCTGAGGAAGGAGCGACCGGTTTATTCCTTCAAGGAGCGAGATGCTCCCTCTTAAGTCGTCCTTGGAAGTGACAGTGACATGTTTTCGTATTTGAGCTGAACGAGTGACGTTTGACGTTAACTGGAAACCCCCACAGAAAATTCTCAGAACCGAGAGGGAATAAAGCTGGATTATGAACTTGTAATCTCCGAGCCCCACCTAAAAGATAGGTGGACCATTTTCCTGCCACCGGCAGCTGCAGAGATGCAGCTCTATAATGACAGGATTTCAGAAGATGATCTGCTTACCTATAATTTTGCAAGTTTTGACTTTTTTCATCATGAAATCTTGATGTGTCTGTCTGAAAGTTAAGACAGTAAAAGAAAATAAAATATTAATTTCGTAGCTCTGATTTCTTAAAAACTTATGTCTAAACAGGGCCAATAACAAATACGGCTTATAAAATTTACAGAAGAACAGTTGAATTATTTGCAGCGTATATTTTGCAAAATGTGGTGTTTAACTATAGACTCACTGTCTACATATTTTAATCTGTAGCTTTAGGCCCTTGAAACATTTTTGGAAAAAAATGTACCGTATTAGTTGTCTGTCTGTATGTGTGTATTTTCTTGGTCTGCTTTTTCTGTGTCTAATGTTGCTGTGAGTCATTTCTGTTCTAACAGGCAAACACACACACAGACACACACACACACACACACACGGAAGAGGACAAACAAAGAAACGACAGCACACATGGAGGGCTTCACACAAACCGCACACTTTTTTGGTGGTGTTTGTTTAAACACCTCCACCCTCCATTCTTCCCACTCAACCAACAAACTTTCTGGCAACACAGTTCTTCTCTGTTTGTTTCCCATCCATACTTTACTGAAACGATGGTGAATTTAGGGATCTGTGAACAACCTGGAGAAATATCTTTCCTCTGTTGCTCAGCCGTCCATAACAATGACATTTTGCGTCATTTCAGCCATTGCTTATCGTGCTTCAGCTTCTCCAGTGGTCGCCGTTGCTGTGAAGACCTCAGGTTGCCTGTGTGCAGCTCCCGCAGGTGGCGGCCACGGCCACCTGTGCTCTCCTGGGCTGAACTCCACACCTGCTGAGGTGCGTTCGGAGCACTTGGGTGTTTTTCCCGGCTGGTTGCATTGCATTTCACTTCTGTTGTTACCTATTCAGCAGGTTTACATGTTATTTTGATAACTTTAATTGTCAAACTTTACTTTAATGTCTGTTATAGCTTGAAAGTCAGACAATGAAAAGCCATACATGCCATATTTAAGTGAGGGGTGGGGTCTTTTTGGACCCCCCACCTCCCTGAAACAGTATCTTCAACATTTGAATGTGGGATAAGCACTGATTTAGAATGTTTGTGTTACTTTTTGGTTTTTTTTTTAAGTTACATTTAAACACAACTTTCTATAACTTAAAATTCCTAGCAAATATTTGGACTGAAAAATAAAACCGCTCGGAACGTTTCACAGTTGTCTCGAGTCATTGCTCTTTGCAATAATGCATCATATAAATATTTTAAAGCAGGCGAAGACAATGCTGAAATGTTAAGACCATTTTTATTTCTGTGTCCAATTTTAAGTTGCAGAAAACTGTGTGTTAAATAAAATATAAAACTGACAGCAAGCTGAAACTGAATCAAAAAATGCTGACATTGCAGTTCAACGCATCCCAGATTTGACCCCCATTAACATGGGGTCAAAAATGTATAACACCCCCAGTTTGAGGGTTAAAAGCTTCAGAAGTTTCAGGAGAAGGATGTTGCCAGAAAGAGCTTTGAAGGAAGCGACTGAGAAATTTGAACAAATGGTAAAGAAAATATTGGTGTCTTATTTTTTTATTTATATAGTGAGCCGTCAGAGTTCTATCACCTTTGCACTTGGGGTGCAGCAAAAAATAGACGCAATGAAATCGAAAAGCCGTTTTGCAGCAACAGTTTTATTTCCAGAAATGTAGTTCAGCACAAAAAAAGTGACGTGACAACGTTTGGTCTAATTTCTTGCCTTGGCGTCGATACTTTAACTGAAGACGAAAGGCTGCAAAGTGTCGCAGGGCTTCATTTCTGGAAACTGCAGCTCACGAGCGAATCGTTG
Source organism: Arapaima gigas (assembly GCA_900497675.1). Taxonomy (NCBI): domain Eukaryota; kingdom Metazoa; phylum Chordata; class Actinopteri; order Osteoglossiformes; family Osteoglossidae; genus Arapaima; species Arapaima gigas. The sequence continues at coordinate 236,711 of UFQX01000827.1, read as the reverse complement.
TCACAGTGGTAGATGTTGTTGTCCCACCTGCCGAGACAAGACACCTGTTAATCACACATACGTATGAACCGTAACACGTTTTCATTCAAGAAAAACGCCGATATATTTAAATGACGGACAAGAAAACTGATCCTCAACATCATCTCTGCAAATCTCTGGCGTGAACGTAAGTAGGCGTTTCCCCACCTGGAGTCCTGCAAGGGACAGAGAAAAGAAACAGGTATGAAATGATGGTTTAATGCAGCTCCTATTGAAAAGTATTTAAATGTTTAATGTTCTCTCAAAGAAATGTATTCAAAAAGGCCAAATGACTGCTAAAGGATAAGCAACACCAGACCAACATTTGAACTGGAGCAGAAACTGTTAAAACAATATTTTTGGCACATAATTTGGCCCCTGGTGTCCAAATTTTATTTTAATTTTAGATTAAAATACAGACAGACACACATATAGATAGACAGACAGATAGATAGACAGATAGATAGACACATGCACATGTAGGAGGGCCTTCTGGTTACCTTATCTCCTCCTTCTCCAGGAGGCTGCGGTAGGTCGCGATCTCTTGCTCCAGTCGGCTTTTGATGTCTAGCAGCATATTGTACTCCTGGCTTTGCTGCTCGATGCTGCTGCGCACCTGCGCAACCTCTGCCTCCACCATGTGGATCTGGTTCTGGAAGCCGGCGAGCATGGCGCTGTAGCGAGCCTCCGTCTCTGCCAGCGTGTTTTCCAGAGCCGTTTTCTGCACGGTGAGGTTTTCAACAGTGTCTCAAGGACGTTTGGCTACAAGTTCATATCTCACACTGGATAAACGACACTTTCTTATCACTTTTGAACTGAGCACCGTCCAACATTTCCCTTTAGGTGCCAATGGTCCGATATTTTTGAGACAACATTAATATGCACGAACATGAAAACAGGAATCTCTCTTTCTTTGGCTAAACCTGGAATCACCAATTGCCCGAGTGTCACTAACCTAGGAAATGTTCTATTCTTTTCTACGTTGACCTGCCTCCCGTATTAATTCCTTTACTGCTTTATATACGTATATATAAAGCACACGTGCTGTGTGCTGTCGAAAGACCCATGTAAGACAACAGTGTGTCGGCCTGCTGGTCCGGCATCGGTGTGTGGTGCCGATTTCACCGTGTCTCACCATGCTCAGCTGGGACTGAAGTTCGATTTCAAGTCCTTGCAAAGTGCGCCTCAGGTCTGTGATCTCCGTCTTGCTGGACTGGATGGTTTCCGTTTTGTTGGCCACGTCCTTGGTCAGGACAGCTGACTGAGAGAGACGGCAAATTTATTGTCAACGTTAAATCACATTCACAACAGTCCGTTGTGAGCTACTTGAACTTCAGCCATGACCGGGCAATTTTGTGTGCCCCTATTACCTGTTCAACGAACCAGGCCTCTTGGTCACGGCGGTGCTTCTCGGTGATGGACTCGTACTGCGCCCGGATCTCCTCCAGCATCTTGTTCAGGTCCTGCTGCGGAGCAGCATCCACCTCCACGTTGACCGTACCGGTGAGCTGTGATTGCAGCGCCGCCATATCCTGGAGAGGACGACACAGAGATGTTCTTTGCAACAGGGGACCCGACTTTGGTCAAAAACTGGCAGGACAAATGTGCGGCAAAAAGACGAACTGAGAAGAGCGGGTGAGGAGACCTACCTCCTCGTGGTTCTTCTTGAGGTGGGCCAGCTCGTCATGCAGCCCTTCGATCTGCATCTCGAGGTCGGCCTTGGCGAGAGTGGTCTGGTCCAGGAGGCGGCGCAGGTTGGCGATGTCGGCCTCCACAGACTGGCGCATCATCAGCTCGTGTTCAAACCTGGACGACGTTGGCAGAAAAGGGTCATAAAGCAGCGACTTCCCTTCAGGACCCGCTGCGCCCGCGCGTCTCTCTCAGCTTCGCCCATTTGAGGAGCGTGTAAAAATCGTAAGGACACCCATTCCTACTTTGTCTTGAAATCGTCGGCAGCCAGCTTGGCGTTGTCGATCTGAAGCAGGATGGTGGCATTATCGATGGTGGAGGCGTTGATCTGCGAACGACAAACATACCATTTGGGTGCGCGTTACAAAACATACATGTTGTTAATACACTCGCAAATGTCCAAATGAACAAAAGACAAGCAGTATCACCTAATAAGAAATGAATTGACTTTGTGAACAAAAGTTAAAAGATAAAAGTTAGAAGTTTGCAGCATAAACCAGAACGCTGCTAGTGATGATTCAAAAATATTTAAAAAGAGGCTTAAAAAAGCACCGATAATAGCAGGAATAATTTTATCAATTGCAATTGTATAAATGACCTCAGTTTATAAAAACGAATGTATGCTTACATAATGGCGGAACGCATTTCCGCTTTTGCAATTCTACGTCACTGCTGATGCAAACCAGGCAGTTGCATTTGTTGATGGTCCTCAGTCTCTGCATTAAGCTCTATGTCTTTCCGACCATTTTAGGACACACTCAGGCTGGGATGTTACTGATGAACCGCTTTGAAGATTTGCCTTTTTAAACACTGTGATTAAAACATCTCACAGTTCTATAACTTTAACTGGGTTGTCTTCATGTTTTACCCATTTATTTGCCTTATAAATGACTTTTCCAGGTCAATTGCTCAACCTAAATTGGAAAATGTGTGTGTGCGTGTGTGTGTGTGTGTGTGTGTGTGTGTGTGTGTGTGTGTGTGTGTGTGTGGGTGTGTGGGTGGTGTCCCACCCAGGTGGTAGTTTTACAGTCTGGGGCCAAGTCTGGGATTGGTTCCAGACCACCCTAACCAGGATAAAGCGGTTAATGATAATGGATGAATGGATTAATGGATGGATGGTTGCATTAATCTAGAGGGATCGAGATTAGATATGACCAGCTTGATGCCGTCTGTGTGTTTTCATTCACCCACGTTCTGTGTGTAGAGTAAAACCAGCTGACAAAAACTTAAAAGGCCAGATTTTATTGATTGTATAAGTTCTCGGACCCTCCTACCCCACCCCTGTCAGCGTGGAACAGTAACAAACAATCCGGCACGTATTTGAAGGGAAAAGTGGAGATCCTCACCTTGTCCTTCAGGTCGCTGATGATGGCCCAGTAGTTGCTGTAGTCGCGGCCCGCAACAGGACCCTTCTTCTCATAATACTCACGGATCTGCAGCTCCAGCTGAGCGTTGGCCTTCTCCAGAGAGCGCACCTTCTCCAGGTAACTGGCCAAGCGGTCATTGAGGTTCTGCATGGTTGCCTTCTCGTTTAGCTGGATCACGTCTCCATCTGTGTTGCCCGACAAGCTCAAGCCCCCAGCACCCGCGCCCATACCTCCAAACCCAGAGGAGACGGTGCGCACGGTGGATACCGAAATACGTCCGGATCCTCCATACCTCGGTGCTGCATAGAGACTTTGGGCCTTGGGAACAGACCCCATGACCACCCGCCTCTGGGTGATCATTGAGCCGGTGCTGAGCCCAGGGATGCTGGCGCGGGACATACTGCTGGCTGGACTGGAATGGAAGAGACAATTTCAGAAAACCGAGAAACAACTGCCCTTGGCCTGAACGTCTAAGGAGTTTGCAGCTGGACTGAGGGCTGTGAACTCCTCATATAGCCCTGGGGCGGGCAGAAGGAGGCCACGGGGACAGCCTCCGGTGGTAACGCCCTGAGAAACACCCACCCGCTCAACCTTTCACCGCTATTGCCCTTGAGCAACACCTACTATTTGCCTGTAATAGCAGGTGCTGCTCTTCACCCCCGAGGCCACCGCATTCACATGCGTGTGGTGTCCGTGTCCCTCCGCCCCATGCCCACTATAGCCCTGCCCACCGGCCCCCCCTCCTACCAGACCCAGGATCCCGGCTGCTGCTTTTTCTCCTGAAAAGCTTTCTTTATAAAGTACTCCTGTTTGTTCAGAGTACTGAGAAAAAAAACAATCCAGATATTTACATTAGTTTTTTTCCCTGTATTCCGTAAGGACTTATTAATTCACCGGCAGCCTTAACTGTCATATAGATTCATTCGCTGCATTTACTGGTGTTGACCTGGAACAATCGAAAAATGAAAAGAAAAGCCGTTTTTAAACACCTGGATTCCTAATGTCCCTGTAGTGCAAATGAGACTGTGAGAAATGAAAGGTGAACAAGGGGAGCGAAATGAAGAATGGAGACAAAGGCAGAGATGAGCAGCGTTTAGACTGGCCAAACACACCTAGTTGTAAGAATCCCGGTCTGCAGTCCCCGGCCAGCAGAAAACGTTGTCTTGTTTTTGTGTTTTAATGAATGGAAAACCACAGCGAGCAGAAACAGTGCTGTTTTTATTTGTTTATAAACAATCATTTGCAACCCTCCAATTGTGTCCCGCCGGGTGGTTTCGCCCGCCTTTCTGTCTGCGAGACCCACGTCTCGTAGTGGTGGTTAGCGGGAATATACCTTGAGGCCTCGTGAGAAAATAAAAACCTCATGTTTTGCAGCTTCACTACTTTATTATTATTATTATTACTCATTTTTATGAGAGCTGTCGGCCTCCACAGAGGCAGTACTACAGCAGGGGTTGAGATCTGAACCTGTATCCTTCTAGAACAAGGTTGACAAGTCACCCCCCTAAAGCTGCCGCTTGCAAAATATTTCTCCATTAATTTCGGAGGTTTTCCTCACGTGATGCTACTCTAATACCTTTGTTTTAGTGTAAACTATATATTAATATAGGATTAACTTTTGTTTTCTTTCTCTATCTAGATCTAACAGAAGAAGGGGCGGACTATTATATACCATTGTTTCAGTCAGTATTGTAATTCCCCTTTTTTAGCAACATCATGCTCCCTGGATAGCAGTCAACTAGTTCAGGTGACTGAAACGCACAGCAAGGGTCAAGTGGAAAACACCCTGAGCCACAAAACAAAGCTTTCCAAAAACGTCCCGTGTTTGCAGAAAGAGAGAAAAGCAGGACTTTATCTCGTGCAGCACGGCAACACACGTAAAACGTTCCCTGGGCGTTCACTCCACATGCAGAATTCGTTGTCTCTCAGATCTCTGCGTGAGCCACCCTTTGTTTGCCCCTGCGAAATGGCCGCTTCCACGGGCCGAGCCTGTGGGACGGTACCACAGTAAAGGGTGCGGCCGAAGTGCACAAGTGCTCTTACGCCGACGTTGGAGCCGAACCAAAACCAACAAAAGCCAAAGTGTGTGCTTTGTAGGAGGAGGGGGTTGGTGCAGAGCCCAGCCTTGGATCGCAGTCCTTGTTCCTCACAGGGCCAGGTAGTGAGTGACAGGGGAAGCCCCGTGTCACCTCTGGGTGGTTCGGCCCTAGTTTATATGTTTATATTTAACAAGGATCAAAATATATTCTTCTTTAGTATACAGTTTCACACACACACACACACACACACACACACACACACACACATATACATTGCCCTGCAAAAAGTATTCAGACCCCTCGAATTTGGAATACAAATTATTTTTCAAACAAGTGTTTTTTGTTGCAAACTAATATACCTTAATGCTAAATTGTCAGCGACAAAATAAATCGTTCTGTTTGGAGATGTTTGCAAGAGAACGAAAAAACACAATAAAAAATATGAACCCCAGGATCGCACGGAGGGTCTCGGAATGGCTCAGGTGACTGGTGACTCACGCGTGTATTGCAGCAAATCCCAGCAGCTCCACCCGAAGGTTTTATCAGCGATTCCCTCCGGAGGTGAGCCGCACACCCCGCGTGTCCTTTGCTTTACCCCACGCAGCCTTCCTGACCACCAGTGGCTGTGGGGTGTCCACGCGGGACGGGAGTTCACTAATCCCACCCACTGCTGACAAACCGGATTAAACCATGCAGCCAAATTCACGTACGTCTCGGAATCAGACTGGCTACCTGAGAGAACTTACACTTTACATTAAAAAAAACATTTGCATCAAAACATTTCTTTCCTTTTTAAAAAAATGTTTTGATAAAAGGGGAAAAAAAACTCCGTTTGAATGCATTTCTCAATTTGTTAAAGCTTTCAAAATCTTTTAAAAGACATCTATTCAGGATTGCCCAACCCATTCAGTATATCTGCTTTTCTTAAATGGCAAAAGTCAACAAAAACGACGTTTGGCAAAAGATAAGACTGTTGGGAACTGTGTATAATTATTGAACTGGACTTTGTAACCCCTGGGTGTGACACATTGGCATTTAACACCGATGCACTTGGGGACTTGAAGAGAACCCACCCGCTGCCTTTGAGTCTGAGCTTTAGTACTGAGAGGTTCCACTTCTGTTTGGAGTTTAGATGTTCATGTTATATCAGATGACTCCAAACTGTGTTTTCTTTCTCTGCATTCAGCCATGGAATGGTGTTCGATCCAGGATTCTCAACTGCCCTGCCCTGGAACAGCTCTGCGTCAGCAGAAATCTTTGTGGGGAAGTAAGGAGCGAGAACGTGTTGGCATGTCAGTTTGTCAGCTTGATGAACACTGTGGTAATTTCATTGTAGACAACTAGCTGCTGGTCAGCTATGACGCGGGGCAGGGATAACTTGGGCTGGTCTGTTCATCACTGGCTGTTCCATGCCAATTGTGAAGGATGACAACCAGCTAGAAGGGTAACCACACTCATGACTTAGCTTAGCTACTCTGTAGAATTGGTAGTTTCTGGGAGAAGATGCAGTCCTTGGAGCAAAGAAGTTCCCTGTGCCCAACTGATTTGTTTGGTTTTGCTGGAAATGTGTACATTTCTTATTTTGTTGAGGCCCCTTTGATACCTGACGTTGTTTCCGTGTTTGGTGTTTCCCCATAGTTCAGAAAGACACGTGAGGAGACGTGGGAAAGATGTCACACAGACATCACTACGTGGATCCCAACTCTTCTGATCCACAAGCATCTTGGTGTCTTTTCTACAGCCTCAGTAAATATTTTCATGGCCTTCCTCCTCTTCCATGGTACCTACCACACTGCAGACTCTAAGGACTTCCTTGCAAAGCCTCTGTAGCTACTTCAATAGGCAGCCTGTACCTTATGGACAGAAGGTGAAATAACTTTCTCTGTGATGATTATTGGACACCTGAGTTCTCTTCTGAGTCAATAAACTGCCTACAATCAACAATCTCAACTTAAAACCAGGAGACCAAGCTGGCTTTGGTGCAGGTTCCACCCTTGCCTTCCTCGTCCTTGCTGCTTGCTGTGAGCTATTCCCAAAATGCTGAACTCTGCCCCAGTGTTTTTGGATATAGTCTCTTCACTTTGTACAGTGAGACAGAGCAATAGTTTGTCAATCCTTCTCATAAAAATTCTTACAAAAGGTCAAGCTAACTGGGCAGCGGCAATGAACACCAGGTTTGAGCTCTTGCCATAGATTTTTGGTAGATTTAAGGGCAGGGCTCCGACTGGGCCGTTGGATGATGGGTATGTTCCTTATTTTAAGCCCATTTCATTTGAAACTATTTTAAACCCAGCTTAAATGCTGCTGTAAGAACCACTTTTAATAACTGTGCTGTTCAAAAACAAACTTCCATTTTGGGCATTTAGCCACAAGATAGTAGCTTTTTAGCCACCTTTTATCTTTGCAACCACCACGGTTATTATGAAGTGATCTGAGAGATTAGTTATGTCTTACATCAAGACCTGCATCCCACTTTCCACATTAGACCTCCACCAATATGCCTACCACCCCAGTAGATCCACTAAGGATACCACCCCCATGTAGTACACCTGGTCCTGACCCACCTGGAGGGTAAAGACTGTTCTATCAGATGCTATTGTCATTGACTTCAGCTCAGAATTCAAAACCATCATCCCCTAGCAGCTGGTCAATAAACTGCCCTCACGGGGTCTGAACATCCCCCTGTGCAACTGGATCCTGGACTTCCACAACAACAGACCACAGGCTGTGAGGATCTACAGCAACACCTCCCACACCACCGTCTTGAACATGGTCACTCTGCAAGGCTGTGTGCTCAGCCTGCTGCTGTTCATCCTTCTAACGTGTCACTGTGTGACCCCGAACAGCAGGAACCACATCATCAAGTATGCCGATGACACCACAGCTATGGACTTAACCCCCAAAAACGATGAGGTGGGCTACAGATGGGAAGAAGAGTGGTGTGTAGCCTGCTGCAAGGACAGCTTTCTGTCTCTCAATTGAAAAAGGGCAAAGGAGATGATTGTTGCCTTCAGAAGAACTCGACCTGCTCACACTCCTCTGTGTACTGGTGGTTCAGCAGTGGAGCCAGTGTCCAATTTCAGATTGTTCACTTGAACCAACAGCACAACCCACCTGGTGAGGAAAGCGTAATAGCATCTTCACTTCCTAAGAAGACCCCTCTCGCCCTCTCTGCTGTCTATTCTCACTGCTGCCTTCCAGAAGGTACTATCACAGCATGTGGGCCAACACCATCATGCTCAGGAGGAGCTTTTCCCACCAGTCTGTCAGACTGCTGAATTCTGGACTGCACAGGGACTGATCACCACCACCACTGAGCACCTCCCACTGCTCCATCACTACTGACTGTTTAAACCGATCCTCTTACCTCATCTATCCATCCTGCTCAGGATGAAGCAGTTACCAAAAATAAATGGATGCATGGATATATATCTATTCATCAGTATCAATATCTCTGTTTATTTATCTGTTCATCCACCTTTATTCAGTGAATTATCGATTCATCTACTCATTTGTTCAGTTTTTCTGTGCTGACCTGCATTGTCATGCTGTCTATTCAGCGTATTGTACAACGTAGTCCAGGAGAAACGCCACTTCATTCTCTCTCTCGCTACATTTCCCTCAAGTGAACCTTGTCAGCAGGAGTAGAGCAGAAGCACATAAGCAGTTCCCACAATGTGGGTGATTCAGAGTGACGAATCCAACCGAAACAGACGCCATTGTAACGTGGGAGGAAACCGGGACACCTGAAGAAAGCCCATGCAAATACAGGGAGAACGTGTGAACTCCACACAGCCTGAGGTGGATCTGAACCCACATCCCACCAACTGTGACACACCGGCAGTACCTGCTGTATCTCCAAAGCCACCCTGCACCTTTGGCGTACCTTTGCAAGATGCCGTAATTATGAAGGCATGCAGACAAAAGCTGGATCATAGTGAGCCGGGGCTCGGATAAGATAACTTAAGCTTTATCCTCGGTGGCCAAAGGGAAGATCTACAAGTTGTGGCTAGTTCTGCAGATGAGTTATAATATACAGAAGCCATGATAAGTGCAGCAGATGCCTTTGCCATCATCCTACCAAGCTGTGGACTGCGGTCCCGTGAAACTCAGACTTTTAAACTTTAGTCAGAGTGAACAATAGAAATTTGATGCTAACAGTCCAGTTATCAGTTTACTGAAGCAGCTGGATATTTACAGCATTAACATACATGATAAAATACTGGAAAGCTCATCCTTTGCTGTGATTTTTTTGTTAGAGCACGTAACGTGGCTCAGACGTTCACCGATCGATCCATCCATCCCTCCATCACTAACTGGTGTGGAGCTGGCCTACAAAACAACTAACTACTAACTAACTCGGTATAGTCAACGTGATTTTACATTATTGTCGTTTTACTGTATACCATGTATTATTAATCATCCGAATGTGCTAACTCTATTTCTTCAGATCTTCAGGCTTAAATAGCATGCTTTGTCTAACAAAGTTTGCTGCTTTGATTTATTTCTGTCACATGTGACACACGCGAGAGTCACCCTGCTTCGAGTCCCTGTGCAGAGGCGAGCGGAGAGAAGAGCGTCAGTGAGTATAAACATCAAAGACAGCGAGACATGAACACAAGGTAGCAGATTTACCTGAAAAAAAAACTAATTTAAAGAATTTCATCTTCAGTCTGGACTTAGTGGCACCAGTGGGCCGTATTTCACATCATTCAGCCCCTCATTCTATCGTTTACGGTCCCTGTAACTACATAGCGGATTTGATCACTGTAGAATATTTTTATACGGCACAGCGGGGGAAGTGAGTAATGCTGTTGCCTCACTGCGCCCAAGGTGTTTGGCTGTAGGTTGAACTCTGACTCAGTCTGTCTGGAGTCCAAATGTTCTCCTCATGTTTGTGTAGGGTTCCTCTGTCACATAGTCCAAACACAAGTGTTTCAGGGTAATTGGTCACTCTCTACTACCCATAGTGTGTGAAAGTGGCCACCCTGTGTGTGTATATATATATATATATATATATATATATATATATATATATATATATATATATAAATTCTATATATTATATGCCTATTTTGTATATTCTATATATTATATGCCTATTTTGTATATATAAATAACACCCTTCATGTTTTGGACACATCCTGAAAATTATTTATCAACAAGCAAAGAATGTCATTTTTTTGGATCATGTAAGACTTTTCTGCCACGGGTCCCATACAGTGCTGGTTAGTGCTGTATTCTTGCTCTCAGAAGGTGTCTGGTTCAAATCCCCCTTCCTGCCCTAATACCCCAGGGCAGCCAGTGCAACACTTACACTGTTAACAGGTAAATAACTCAGTGACTTAGTGAATTTATCTCACATTACATGTCAAATTGGAGAAAAGTGTTAACTTAAAAACAATAACAAACTGCAAGAGTATAATGTAACAGGGTTTCAATTTATATTATATTCAAAACTTTCATGATCTTTTCTGTATTGGGTAGGAAAATGGGCTCAAACTGCAGCCACATTTTATTCATAAAAAAAAACAGTTTCTGTTTTCCGCAATGAGCCTTCTCTTGTTCCCCGTCTCACTGTACCTGTCACCAGCACCTCCCCGCTGGTCTGTGTTGTGTGTATTTGTACAAAGTTGCCATGGAAAAAGCTTCGAGAGCTTTGTCCAGCAGACTGCTGGGTGACTAGTGGTTGAGCAATGACTTCTTCCTTCAGCCTGAATCGGCCCATTGTGTAACTCCTGATCTGCCAGATTCCATTCTTACAGCGACGTGGCAAATCACAGCAGACAGTTATGTCCCTGCAAAGCCCTCCCGTATCGGCCCCGACTTTTCTATACGCTTCTTTTTTTCCCACGGCACTAAATAATTTAATAATTTTAATAAAAATGCATTAGCATGGAATACGGTGAAAATCCCTGTGATGTCCTCCTTTCTTTAGAATATTTCCACATTCCCCAAGTTTAGTGGGAGAGGCTGACAACACACACACACACACACACAAAAATCTTTCAATATACAGTACTGTGCAAAAGTCTTAGGCACCTGTGGGAAAAATGCTATAATACAAGGATGGTTCCAGAAATAATGCTATGAAAACTTATCAATCAATAAACCTTCTAAAAAGTGCAGTAGACAAAAAAAACCTCCATCAGATCAATATTTGGTGGGACCACCCTTTGCCTTTAAAACAGCATCAATTCTCTTATGCAAACTTGCATGCAGTTTAAGGTGGAGGTTGGTAGGTTCTTCCAAACTGGCCACAGTTCTTCTGCACACTTTGACTGTCTCTGCATGTCCTCCCAGACTGACTGGATCGTGTTGAGATCAGGGCTCTGTGGGGACCAGACCATCTGTTGCAGGAGTCCTTCTTTTTGCTCAAGATAGTTGTGTATGACTGAGATTGGGTGTTTGAGGTCATTTTAGGCTGCAGAATGAATTTGGGACCAACCAGGAACCTCCCTGATGGTAGATAAGACTCTACCTGTACTTCTCAACATTGAAGTTGACATTGAAGTTGCACGCCTAACACTTTTGCACAGTACTGTATATGTCTTTTACCTTATTTTTACTTAATGTTTCTCATTCCAAGGGCTGGTTACTGTATGACTGCAACATGAGGTTGAACTACAGTCTGCACTTTTTATACTGGCTGTGATGTTTAAAAATCACAGCCTCAGAGTGAGTACAGGTAATATAATTCATAATCCCCCAGCATGACCCTACTAACTAGGTTAGGGTTAGAGTTAATGCATAAATAATAAATTGCAACTCTGACCAGAAAGATTTGGTCCACCGAGGAAAGACTGCGTGGCCCTTCTTCATCCTCAGAACTTGGAAACCTGCTTATCCATAACAGTCCCCTCTTTTTCACCTTCAAACACGTTTGGACAGTTTAGGCTTAACCCATCCAGACAAAATGACCACATCTGCAAGGTAAAGCCAGGAACAGGTTTACCAGCCTCTATATGTGTTGAACTGGATTGACGGTGAAGTAAATTCGATTTTTAAACCTTGCAAGGCCACAGATGGAACATTACATGTTGCTGCCCTCCTTCAGCGGCAGGAGTCCATAATGAGCGAGGAGGGACAAAAAAAAAAATCCCAGATATCAAAACACCTGAGTTTGCCAGATGAAATGTGCAGCATCATTTAAAATTAAGAGATTTGGAGATTTGGAGAGATCAGCTTCATAACCTGAGCATTCACTATAATAGTTTATTACCTTTAAACCTGCTGTGGTTGATGTTTCAAGGTTCTTCAGGGCTGTTCTGTGAGTACATTGTTGGGACAAAGGGAGCGTGTTTTTTAACCCCCCCCTTTTAAAATAATGGGAAATAGGCACTTGGCAGCCAAAAAACTTGGTACCGGATGTGCTTTCGGGGACGAATTAGATTCAGGTGCCGAGGAAATGATATATACAGAAAATTATATCAGAGAAAGAGGACAGGCTTGGCGGCAGCCTCTCTTTACGTCAAATCTGTGAAATAATAAGCCAGTTTTATTACCTTTTCCATTGTATTATATTTTTATGATGTCTATTGCTTATTCCAGCTAAATCAGCACTCAGTGAGGGATATCAGCGGCTCCTCAATGATCTAACCCGATGAGCACCAAGGTCGGGACCAAAAAACACATTTAAAACCAGCTCATCCAGGAGGGCATGAGTCACATGAAGGCCATTTGTAATGCAGGGTTAGAGGATTAGAATAAAATGTATAGTATTTTGACAGCGTGGTGCAGTTCTCTCCAAATGTTTCCCACACAAAACCGATGGACATATTCTTAGTAAACAGGTTAAAGATCGAGCAAGGCACCCGAGGCCTTTTCGCTACCGGTGCACAAACAACAGTATCAAGACGCAAACTGGAGGGAGTCCTTCTCCAGAACTTTGAGACAGAACCTGAAATGGAGATATGGCGGCCAGAAGGAGGGACACGTGTCTCCAAATAAGAGTACGATTTCAGAGTAAACAGAGTAAACAGCAGTCATTTCGCCAACAGACAGAGATACAGATGCAGACAATGGATAAGTACAGTCACTTATTCAATTGGTGGCATACAGTACATGCAGAATTCTGAGGTTGCTGGAGGGACAGGCCCTGACTAAGACCCCACAGGCTCTGATGACAGCATCGACATCTGTGTTTGCGGCACATGATGAGAAGTTTGGGAGCTTCAGTGTGGCGTTCTCCAAATCACTGCTGTGACCAACTGGTACCACTAAGTCTAAACACCGAACTGCACTGTGGTCTCCTTGCAGAGCCTCCTCCGTTTGCCACACGGCGCAGTTACCCTAAACACACAAATCCGTCTCATAAAAATCCACCATTCGATCATTTTTATCACCCCCGACCCTGCTTTCTCCCTCTTGCTGCAGTACCCTCAAGCAAGGTACTTACAAGGTACTTGTCTACCCTGCTGTATAAATGGGGAAATCAATACAAGGAGCTTTGGACAAAAGTTTCAGCTAAATAAAAATTGTGATGGAAATATAAACACGCATCTTAAAAATGTCATATTGATACCAACACCCACAAGGAAAAATAACAAAACACATTCTGAGGAAAGGGGAGGGGGGGGTTGTGCACACAGGTGTGTACTGTGGAATGTGTGTGTGTGTGTGTGTGTGTGTGTGTGTGTGTGTGTGTGTGTGTGTGAGCAAGAGCAATTGCAGGGTCTGAGCAAGTTGTGTGAGACTGTCCACTAGGGCGGTGGCTCATGAGAACGTTGAGGCGCAATCGCCCAGGAATGTGCTGGTGCTTCTGGTGCCTGTTGCCTCCAGGTGAGGGCGACAAGTCAAAAACAACTATTCGCATTTAAATTATGTGCCTGATAAATAACAGCTTTAATAATGACCCTTACAGCACAGCATTTTACAAAATTCATTTCATAGCCTATATTCTAAATGATAATAATAATAATGATAATAATAAAGGATCAAGGATGTCAACACAAAAGGAAAAAAAAAACTTTTTTGTTTACTTAAGGACAAAACTGTTGTATTTTGTCGAGATCACTGGTACATGCCAGCGCCGGCTTGGCAGCCCTACAGAATTCACACGATGCTACTTGGCCCAAAGTCGAATTTAGCGTGTGGAAAGAGTGTCCTGCAGCACTTTTCCCAATACAGCGGCTGACTTCTGTCACGTCTCGCAGGCTGGGCTGTTAAACCTGCTGTCTCTCCTGTTTTTATTACCTCTCATTCACTGTTTATTTGTCGACCAATTTGCTCCTTTTATTAAGCGTCTCTCCGTTTAAGCTGGTGAATGTCCCTGCAGGGGTTGAAAAAGTTATATCTCATCCTATCGTAGGAATAAGACTTACTGTGCCGAAAGTTTAAGGCGTTTTTAGGTGTTCTGGGCTGCAGGGTCAGCTGGGAAATAATAAAAGGCGGGGAGAGAAAAAGGACAGGAGAATAAGTGGGAACGCAGGACAAAAGGACAGACATGGTGACAGGGGAAGGTAAACAAGTGTGACACTGAGGACGGGACTATTCGCAGGGCCAGGAAATGCTGCCTTCAGTAGGGCTGCTCACATCAGCCGTTCCTCCTTTATCTCCAATAGCACCACCTGAATGCCCCCCGCCGTCTCCAGGTGTGTGGTGGAGGCCGTCCTCACCGGCTGCACGACCTCCAGGTTCGGGACGGTGAAGCACTGCAGAGGGCGTCGAGGTCGACTCAGAATGTCACCTTTTCGCACGTACATGACGCACTGCCTCAGTAGTGTCATTTTTAAACACCTCAACCATCCAGCACGAGGTGGAGAGCTATCAAAACTGGCACCACAGCCTTCAGGGACTGTCTCTACCTACAGGCCACAACTCTTGCAAACACTGGCAACCACACAAAAGGCCGGTGTTTCTGTTAGTACCGCCTGAGTGAATTGTGGGTAATATATTAGGTTGTACCGCTGCGTTTACTGTCTGTTTATTGGGGTTGTATCAATTGACGTCTTTTTATTACTGTGCAGGACACATCGTGGGAAATTCATCGGAATTTCATTACGCCTTTCGCTCACGTACTGCATGCACAGACTTCTGACAGGAGGTTCCTGCCTCCCTCTGGTGGTTCTCCCTGGGTATGAAGACACCAGGTTGTGACTATATTCCGTTTAAGAACACGGAAGCGTCCGGTGCCGTAGTGTTGGGAGAACAACCTAAATAGACAATTCAGCAAAGTTCGCATAAAACAAAATATCGCGAATCTGGGATCAGAAGGCCTGTTTGGGACATCATTTCGAGCACAGTGTTTTTCAAACTGACACACGTCGCGGTCGTAAATCGACCGTAAATAGTGGTGAACAAAGAAAATAAATGTGAAAAATTAGTATTTTGCAGGAAAAATCCTTTCTTTCGATAACTGCATCGGTTATTCTGATGCCACCAGATTTCTTCTTCACTCTGAGGAGCTTTTCCAGGCTTTAACTACAGCCTCTTTCGGTTGTTGCTTGTTGGTCCGATTTTAGTGCTTCAGACTTTACACAAAGCAAATGTGGGGTTTATATTTGGGGTCATTGTTGCGTCACGTAAAGAACTGTCATCCGTTACGTCTGGCGGTGTTAATTCTCGCGTTTGCAGGCAACATTTATTTGTGTATTTCGGAATTTCACTAAAGCACCACAGTTATTTTATCCGTTTTCACAGCTGGGTAATTCTTACTGGACCAGTTCCGAGTAAGGTCCACGTTCAAGGGTAATACAGAAGGAGCAGGGATTCAAACCCCAGGTCCAGCCTCTGACTGCTATGCCACCTGTTGGCCAGGCCATGATACTCCTCACACCTTTAACTGGGAGATTTGCTTGATTTCATTTATCTAAAATGTACGAGTTGTAAAAAAGATGCTTTAGAAGAAGTAAGAGTAAACGTAACACGCACTCTACCTCTGGATGAATATAACAATGCCTGTGACCTTAATGGCTAATAAATATACTATAGCTATTTGTTTGAATTTTTTGCTTAACGTCTGTTGGAAGACGGCATCCTGGTGGTGCGGCAAGCAGCACTGACATCCAGCAGCCCAGGCTGGTCGGGAATTTACCCGAATCCGGCTCAGTCCGTTTGGATTTTTCATTTTCCCCCTGTGTTTGTGTGGGTTTCCTCTCTGCTCTGGTTTCCTCCCACAGTCCACACTTTGCAATAATTCTCATTCAGACAGTGTGGCAGGGCAACCAAACAAAAACTTACAAAAAACACAATATTCATTTTTCTTATCTTTTAGGAAAATGTGGAAACCATCCTAAATGCACCTGTTTAGAAAGTTAAAACACAATTTCATGAAGCCAGAGGGAGTCAGTAGCAACCCTCAAAGAAACGTTCATCATCACCAAAATATTTTTGGGTCCATCAAATTCTAAGCTGCTGCTGTGCTGTTAATTTTAAAAATATAAATTTACATTATTATTATTACTTGTTATGTTATACATTAAATAAAATGGGCAAAAATTGAATATTTTCAATGTTTTGTAGGTATATTTTCCAAATCAATACTTGTTTAGAGTTCATGAATCATAAGTACTATTGAATAATAATAATAATAATAATAATAATAATTGAATAATAAGTACATTTGGACATTAGGTTACACTCTAGAAGGCAGTTTTCCAAATATTTTCTCACATAAAATGCCACCTTTGAATAATTTGAGGTTCAGCATTTGAAAAATAATCGAAATTATTTGTAGATATTGATAGTATATTTCCTCCCAATGACTCTGGGTGCAGTACCAACTCTGGCATCTGGGGGCAGCAGACAGCAACGTGAACAACAACATAAGAAGACGCACTGGGTAATAATAATCACTTCATTTCATTATTTAAATCTTTTATTAACTGAACGATCATTTAAACAACATTTAATTTTTACCTTAAAAAAATCATTGAGAAACAGCAATTATATGGACGTCTTTAAACTTTAAAAAATGTTATCATCTCGCACAACAAACAGTAACGTAGCGCTTTTTTTCAACATCAAACCGAAGCTTATCAAAGCCCAGTGTAAATTATATCTATGGAATCATACCAGCTGGGAACTTTAAAGCCACCGAGAAGATCCAGAGAGGTTTTGTTTAAAACTAACAGTGATTCAAACAGTTCCTTGACGGCTCATGTCATAGTGTGTCGGGTCCTAAAAACCACATCCTCAGGACTCATTCTGCAAAATTGTGTGACCTGTCATATGAGCCCCACATAGAATTTCCACTGCTCTCCCTAAAAAACGGTTTCGATTCATAACCAGTGAAACTGGGACTATTTACCCCAGAACTGGTATCGCAGTCGTTCTGCACGTCCACCAGTCTGCCAGTTTCTGATGCCCACTCATCTGTAGCATCCGCTTCTGGCTCTTCCTCAGTACCACCTATGCTCGTCGCTGTGTGAGGTACCTTCTCGGACGCCTGCTGAAGAAGGCTACCCCGGGGTTCGACAGTCAACTTGTTTGTGTATTCCTGGGGGATGACCGTCCGCTCAGAGCGCAGGTTTAAGATCATAGAAGCCTGGTGACTCAACACATCGGTGATCTTCAGACTCCATGGAATCTTTGGGGAAAATCTCTCATTATTCTGGGTCTACAGTCCATACTGTTAATATTTGCAAATTAACAACTTCTGCACTTTTGCACACATGCTGTAAATATGGGATCAGAGGCCCAATTTATCCATCCTTTTCTTCAGGAGCTTTAACCAACCCCCCCCCCCCCCAACAACAATAAACATATTTCTGGCACGGCCAATTCCAAAAACTGTTTTAAATATAATTTCTGCTATGTTATGTGTTGTATGAACACCTCTGATTGGGTATATAGGTGGAACTAATGCAGAAATGCAGAGAAGGGTGAAAGTACTGAGAAGGCAGAAGGAGAAAGTTTGAACTTATAATGACCTTGGTCACCTTTGGATCCCACGTCACTTTTTTGTACATGAGCATCACCATCATCCCGGCCACCACGATGAGGATCAGTGCAACACACCCTGCGATGGAGACCTCTAAACTCGAGGGACCTGTGAAATGGCACCGCAAGTTATGCAAATGAATAGTGGCTGATAAAATCTGGGAGACTAAGATACCATAGGTTAAAAAAAAAAACAAAACAAACAAAAAAAAAAAGAGATCTGGTGTAATATGCTGCAAAATATTTAACATTATGTTACAAAATCCTCTTAGGCACAGTTCTGAAAGTCACACAAACTAAACAATCATGGATTTAGACGTCACAAAGTTTATTTATGCTGCCAAAAAAAAAAAAAAAAAAAAAAAAAAAAAATCAGTGGCGCCGTTTCGTTGCACTAAAGGGAATTTATGACATTAAAATGATGCTGATTTATTGTTAAACCAATTTAACAATAAATTGATATGACACAGCAGATGCTTTTGCCCGAATGTCTGACAATAATTCTCACCTTTTAGGGGCTCCTCTCGGCTACACACTGCTTCTGACATGTTCACCACAGTGTTCTTCATCATTCCTGACAGTCTGACACAGTAAACCTCCCTTTCCTCATTGATGGGAAAGTCTGTCGTGCACAAGTTCTCCTCAGCATCGCATTGAAATGCTCGTTTATTCTGTATTGCCCAGAACATAAACACATTTTAACCACGTTTTACACTGTGTCAACATCCAAAACTGTGAAGCTTGTGTACAAAAAAAAAAAAAAGTTTATCACTAGCTGAGCAGAACATAAACCGCAAATGTATGGTATTTTAAAGCTTTTTCTCCCACCAACTGCACAGATTGATTTCATAAGGCAAAGTACCCCAGTAAAGTCAAATACGCTCATTTCAAGACAAGCAAAAGCATTTGGTGGGGAAACTTAGAATTTATGATCTTTGTTAAGAATCTTCATGAAATTCGTGTCATTAAAGGACAACAATGTCCTCTGTTTTCCTTTATATGTCCTGGATGCCAAAAATGCTTTAAGACACCATTTTCACATTTGACAATAAACAAATAATAATGTGTTACAAGCCTGTCCGAAAACCCCCCCAAAAATTTCCCCAAATTTCCCAAATATCACCTGAACACTATTTATACACAATTTCCTATTCAGTGTCATCTGCTGTTTGATTCAGCTCAAAACCACATTCAGCATTTGCCACCCTGTTGTTCAGTGCTGTGGAAGTGAGGTGGGTTATTCTCGGCCCAGACTGCTATTCTGACCAGGGGATATTTAATGGTACAGAGATGCAGGACACTTTCCCTCCAAAAAATGATAAACGTTAAAAAGTACAAACAAAATTACAATTAAAAATAAATATCCTGGAAAATGTTTGCACCTTTCAACATTTGTAACTTGAGCATTTATAACACAAGGACCAGCGCTATCGTACAGAGAACAAAAAAACTGGTAAAACAGTATAAAGTTGGTTTCATAGCNCAAAATTACAATTAAAAATAAATATCCTGGAAAATGTTTGCACCTTTCAACATTTGTAACTTGAGCATTTATAACAAGGACCAGCGCTATCGTACAGAGAACAAAAAAACTGGTAAAACAGTATAAAGTTGGTTTCATAGTGAAAGATATCATCTCGGAATTTAAAGTGCGTTTGGCACTGCCGTCAACTTACCTCTCCAATAACAACTTCACAGTCAAATTTCATGTGTTCACTGTATTCCTGGTAACCTTTCCGCTCCAGATATCTCAGGACCGGAGAAGATTTGTACAAATGAAAAGGATGAATGAAACTAACAGTGATCATACCTCGCCTCACATAGAGGTTAACAGGGGGAAAATCCAACAAACCTGAAAGAAAACGCAATTAGAAAAAAAAAAATAACAAAATCTCTTTCGTAAGTTCTTACATCTCCCTCCCCATTAACATAACATTTGTACAAAGTCATGCATTCTGGGAGCTGTAGTCATACAGTACACTTCATACATGTCATCTCACTGTACAGACCACGTGCCTTCTTGTTTGTTTATTGTTTTCCTCACATGTTTAAATGGTATGAAAACAAATTTTCACTCATTATTCATAACCGCTTGCTCATGGTGAGAGTCGCGGTGGTCTGGAGCCTATCCCGGAATCATCAGGAGTTAAGCAAGGACCGGGATACCCGCAATGGGTCGCCAGTCCATTGCACGGTAGCCACACACATAAATGATATTTTTACACCTTTCTAAGTCCATGATTAAGAGTCTGATTGTGATTTCTTTGCTTTTTTATTTGAAAGCCTTTACCCACTAGTTAAAAAACCAACCACCCCACCATCCTCACATCTACTGCCCAAGTTGTGTTAGTAAAACTAGCCACCTAAGAGTTGGCATCACATTGATGAACTTACATGGAACCTGTGCTGGCATGAATTTATCGTAGGAGAATATCAAGGAATTCACATCATCTGACTCGGCAGATCCATCTATGGCTTTTACTCTCAAATAGTAGCTGTTCTCAACGGATGTCATTAAGGAGGAAACGTTGAAATGATGTTGGTCTGTGTAAACTGAAACCTGAAAGTCTTCATCCCTGTAAGTGCAGAAGGAATTTAATTCAGTAGCTGGAACACAAAGACGTCGTGATGTTATCTCTGTTCTTCCTATGAATCATGTTCTGCGGCTCCCGCATCAGCTCCATGACAATGAAAATCTTTGACTCCGTACACAACTCCTGGGTGTAACACGCCAGAGAAGAGGGTCGAAGAAGAGCACACTTACTTAATCTCCTTTTCAAGATGCAGTTTGAAACGCGTCAGCGGACCACCCCCGACGTAGTCCCACTTGGCGACGATCTCAAAGTTGTGACAGGTCACTGTCAAATTGGACGGTGGAGGAACTGTTGCAGAAAAACCAAAACATTCAGCCCATTTAGCTCAGTTTTGTAAGAGAACTGAATAACTTTTCTGCTCTTTGTTCAAAAACGTTAAGCAAACGTCGCATCTTTTAACAGCTGCGGATATCATGCTTTAGGTATGTTTTTGCAAGGGAATGTTTTTCTTAGTATCGATTGATATGGTTTACAAACAGACCACACTGGGTCCTCCAGCACCTCCGACCCACTGTCAATAAAGGCTTAAAAATACAGCCCTGGATTCTTTTTATTATTCATTCTCAAAATTTTCTCTCCCCTGGTTCTCTGCCCCGGGGACCCGACGATCTTCAATTTGCGCTCCCTTGTATACCTGCTATATGAGGGACTTTGACAATAAATGATTCTCGATTCTTATTCGGTGTTACGACCTGTAAAAACCTCAGATAAAGCCTTAATGAAATAAACTTTGTAAAACTTTATTGCCTGCATTTGCTTCGATTTTTTTTCCTAAACAGAGTTCCTGTGTTCGATTACCCATCTTGGTAACACAATGAATAAGGCACAGGACACTGTGGACTGAAACCCACTCCGGACCAAGAGTGCTATTTTATTATTATTAAGTAATTAATTTGAAAGTTAAAATTTAAATATTTGCTGTAGGTAAACATGTGACCAAGGCAGGGCTGTGATAGTCAGGAGCCTATCTCAGAAGCCCATCAAAAGAAAGCCCACCCCACTCGGTATTACATCTGACAAGTGATGAGCCAACTCTCAGTCCAAAACATTTTAAAATGCTTAATGTTAAGGGTAACCAATACAATTTTGAATTGGATGTGTGTATCTGTGACATACGTGAGAACTGCTATCTTGAAGGTGGCCATTTTGAAATCAACTCAAAAATTTCAAACGCAAAGGGGGGGGCATGTGACCTTGGAGTTTGACCTGTCGATTTAACCACGTTTCTGATATTTGCAGGGAAAATTTGCTAGGAAAAGGTTAGACTTCAACAGTTGGCACCCAGGATGTGCACCTATGGATTAGGAGTCAGACGGTAGGGTTTAGGGTGAAACAGCTGAAGTCTCCAGCAATTTCTCAGCAACTTCGGCAACCTTTGATTCACCCTGTATAATAATAAATAAAGAGATAAACTGAAAAGTGTAACTTTAAAGAGGGCCCGGGGTGCTGTTTGTGGGAACTTACATCGGTCTTCACATTACCTTCAAGAAGGATTTTTTCTGGAACCTGCAACATGTATGCATTTCCTGTACCTTGTAAAATAATCGTACTTTCAAAAAATGAAAAATAAAGAACACTGTTTAGAGAAGTAATAACTAAATTCATGTCTACTTTTCCTACGACACCTATGTGGACATTCAGCTTTGATCAACTTTATCTTATTTGAAATTCAGCAAAAATAGCAATAATGCAAACTATTATTCAAGGTTTTTAAAGCTTTTTATAGCAGCTAAATCGTGTATACAACATTCCCGTACCGTTTCTTGAAAAAAGGGCGCAACGTTTGTGAAAGACTAAACGCTGCGGTGTTAAACCTGGGTGGCACTACAAACATTACGAGTGTAACAAGCCTGTTGGACATGTTTGCGGGAGGTATTTTTATCATTTGTAGAAACTGGACATTCTGGTTCCGTCTTCCTGGCTCTGCCACATTTGTCAATCTTTCTGACTGCGGAAAATGTGCGTGGACAAAATGTAAATAGCTCCACAGACGGGGCAAACAACGCAACAGATTAAGCCCTGGAAAAGAACCATCGTAATCCTGAGGGAAAAGCTCATAAACAACGTGTCTAAAAGCAATAGAAGAACAACAGGCGAGAGGTTCTAAGATAATGTCAATAAAAGCAGCAGGTTCCACGGCATGAACTATGACCTTATCTGCTAAGAATGTTCCAGGCAGATAAAGGAGGAGCTGATCATTTAAAAAGCACAGCATACTAAAGCTGTGACTCAAGCTGTCTTTATAATGTGTCAAGTGACTTAAAAAAATAAATCTGCAAATTATTGTTGTTTCGCATTTCTTTTTTTTTTGTTTGCAAAAGTTCCTACACAACCATTCTAAACCATCTTTAAAAATAACTGTGTGAATATAAGTCTTGCTGCATTTTACTTCAAGCTGGGCATTTAATAATATTAATTGTAAATTATAAATCTTTATAAAACACACTATTAAAACACAGCACTGTTCAACCAGATAACAACCACCGAGCCACAGCATTTCTACTGAAAAATTCTGGACATCACTCATACGATTTTTAAAGCTTTTTATATTTAAACCCTATTACAAAAAGGAATTTCAAACCATTTTGCAACATTAACGCAACATTTCTAAATGTAGCATTTAGTTCACTTTTGAAACTTCTTTTCCGGCTTTCTTGTCACATTTCCGCCACGCTGTTCTCCATGACTAAATCACATTTGTGTTGCAACTTTTTTGAATTTCCAATCTGCATCAAACGCTTTTCAGTGACTTCCACCGCAGTCTATATGAACACGCACTTTTCCTCCACGCTTTCAGTGCCATTGCTCCACCAACGTTTCCATGCAAGTCATCTAAATGACATATCGTGACACAGTCACACGCTACCTACAGGTAACACATAACAGCGTGCTGTAAAAAAGCAGCAGATAAAGAAATATACATAGAAGTGACAGACAAAAAGGCAAAAGACAAAGTGAAAAAGAGTGAAAAAATGAAGATCCTCAGGTGCACAGAATAGGGGAAAGAAAATTTTGAGAATGAATTATGGAAAGATAAATAATACAAATTTGGATAAAGGTAAAAACCTGTATATATGAAGATGAATAAAACATATACATGAATAATAATAAATAACATACATGTGCACACATTTACATGTGTATACATACATACATACATACATACATACATACATACATACATAGAGACACATACATGAACATAAGCGAGAACACGAACAACATACAGATACACACACATATGGTGGATGTCAGTGTTTATGGGCAGGGGTGGTGGTGGTGGTAACTGTAACCCAAACCCTAACCCATAACACCCAACCCCCAACCCTAAATATAACCCATAACCCATAATCCCCAACTCCTAACCCTTAATCTCTATCCATTACACCTTGTGGCTGAACTTGTCAGAAATTTCTAACAGAAGGTCACTGTCTGACCTTATACATATATTTGTGTTGGTGACTTAGATTTCTAAGTCACCTTTTTGCCAAAAATCAGATGACAGACTTCAGGTGTTACCAAAAGCATCACCTTTTTGAGTGCTGATGAAATCCAGATACCTGCCTGCTTTGTTAAGAAAAGTAACTTATCTTAAGCATCTCTTCCTGATGCCAGCAATATAGGACCTTTCCTAGTGGCTTTTACAGGCTGGCTACTTTATAAAGGCATCCTTTGCATAGGGACAAAGAGACATAATACCTATCTGAAAGTGTCATTTTTATGCAAATTTTCAATGTGGTGAAAAACAAATAAGCAGCATCCAGTTTTTTCATCAAACATGTATGAATTCCTGCCTTATTGTTCCAAAAAAACAAAAAAATCATTCAAAACCATGTTCAGAATACCAGACCTAGGTTGGACACCTTTAAATCCAGGTTTAAGACCGTCAGGTGGAAAAGTCACACATATAACAACTTCCTTCCTTCCTTCAAAAATGAAGAAGAATCAAAAACGAAAAGTCGAAACGACAAAAAGTTTCGCCTCCAAAAGAGAGAACATGATCACATCTGTTTTAAAGATTTTTCCAACTAAATTTCCCCGCAGAATTAAGCCTTAAGTCTCCTAAATCCCAGGTGCCTGGCAGCTCGGATCTGGACTTTGCAAAAAAAAAAAAAAAAAAAATGGAAAAAAAAAATCCAACATTTTCTGCACCAGCGGCACTGGGGGAGGTTTTCATTTTTCTCTACACGCACCTGCTCAGCAAATATTCACAAAATGAGTAAATCTCGCGAACAAAAAGTGCCTTCAAGAAAGTTAAGCCACAACTTAGGCGGCACGAGATTTTCAGGTTTGATATATCACGTGCATCACTGACACCCCCTGCGACGGCACCGAGGCAGCGATCCGAAGTCGCACTGGCGCAGGCCAGTATGGTGTTTTGTCCAAACCTGGATCTGCTTGTGTTTGGACAGGTTTTGGGGAAACACCACTGACTCATTCATCAAGAAGCTGTTTACTAATATTTCGCAACACCGTGACGTCACTTTCTGTGGCTTCAGCTGCGTGTCACGTACATTCGTCTTTGCTTCAGTAAAGTCCAATAATTCCCCGTTTTCGTGATGCCTTTCCGTCACATCACCAGCCGGCTAATAACGTTCGCACCCCGGTATGAAGGTACAGCGGCGGGTCGGGACTGTGGTAAAACGCCGTACTTTTTACTCACCGAACGACGATCCCTGAACCGCGGCGACCAACAGCAGCGCGGAAATCGCGGCGGCGCGAAAAGCCATGTTTCCCCGCAGCCGTGTGAAAAGGACCAGCCGGCACTCGCTGTTGAACCTTGGAGCGGCTGTTGTACCTGGTTCCTTTGCCGGTCGCGCCGCCGTTCAGGCGGACAGGACAGGTGCGCAGGAAGCCGTCACGCGCCGCCCTACCAGTGGGCGGATTTCGGAATGAAAGCGACCGACTTTCCCCCCCCAGCTCAGGTGATCCATCGTTATAAACCCCAACGTAGTTTCAAATATTTATTCTTTTTGCAAACTTAGCAAAACTATTCAAACCCCTTGAAATTTACCTATTGCTGTTTTACACCTAAATATATTTTGTTGAGAAAAACGGGGAAGAAAAATAAATTTAAAAAATTGAAAATATATTAATAATTTTTATTTTCCTTATATATTTATTCTTATGTATTTTCTTATTTTATTTATTTTTCCTATATATATATATAAAAAGTCGACCATAATGAGTTTTTTCCGACTGGAATAACATCTACAAATCCAGGCTCATATTTGAGTTCTTGTTAGCTTTGCAAATAATAACAACTTTTTCTAAGAATCTGGAGGCAGCACTGTGAGGAAAGGTAAACATTTCTATTTTTTCACAGATGGCATGTGTTTATATTAAAAAAAATAAGAAAACAAATGTAAAGTTAAAAAAACAACTATAAACACAGGTATATAGTGATACATTTGAAACATACAGTATCAATATGTTACATGGAGAACTGAAATAATTGTTTTTCACTCAAGACATTTATGGCAAATGTGGCACAGCTGACACCTTTTTCCTTTTTGTCCCCCTTTGCACCTGTCTGCCTGTCCCCGCCGCCGATACCTTGTTTTTTGGCCCCTCGCTACTTTCCTAGTGGTTTCCTGGTGTTGCTGGAAGCCTGACAGCTGCCAAACTGGTTGAAGGACATTTCTGTAAGAATGTTGGTGCTGTAAGGTGGCGTGAAAAAGACCAGGAAGAAAACTCTCTGGCACAACCATGAACAAAAACTACATGAAAAGAATGTGAAAAACATGCTGTTTATATGTTTGCTTTCGTAAATATTCCGGGAGGAAACCATTTACACCTGTAAAGAAACAAAGGCCCTGTAACAACACAAGAGCCGCACAAAAAATTATGTGGATCACAGTTTCTCCGTTGCCATAAACAAATACCATGTTAGCAGGAAAACCCGACTCCTGACCAACGGAATAAAAGAAAGAGACAACGTGCAGCTCCGGCTCTGCAAACGTGTCAAGTTGCTTAGTAACAAGAGAAAAATAGCACAAAAAATAACTACAGCCCGGTTTCTGAAAGCTGGGTTGAACAAACACTTTAATTTCTCAAATATTATTAGAACCAGGCTGGAGAAATCGGTAACATGTCAAGCTCTCTGTGGAGGAACAGAGTAAGATAAAGAAATATGTTCATAATATTCTGCACAGCACATATTATGTAACATCAGCGTACCATCTATCAAACCTGCCGAAGACAAAAGTCAAATAAAAATTCACCAATATGTAACAGCTACTGGGTCCTGTGGTTGAGCACATCAGTGTCGGCAACAACAACAACTTGTGCCGCCTGTGGACAATAACAAAAAAAATTATACGTCGCTAAACTTTAATACCTTTCAATTTATGTTTTGGTGCGAAACTACTTCAGCGTGTGTTTGTGGACTATGTGAGGCAGTCGTGCTTGTATGTGTGTGAGAAAGGGTGTGTGTGGAGCACAGTGACACATGCGATGTATCCTCTACACGTGATGTCATTACATGGCGTGTGATGTCACTATACCTCCCCTTCTCCAAGGCGTGTCAGATTTACATTTTTTTTTTTTAAATAGATAGTAGTCTTTACAGAGTTCCATGGACTTGACGGCGCAAAAACTTAACTTAGGGTGAGAAGTATTGGTCAAATTTTGAAACTGTCGCTTGAAAAACAAAGCTGTGCAAAAAGAGCAAACAAACACAAAGAGAGAAACAGAGCATGAGCTGGATAGATAGAGATATTAATGGCTGCTCTTCATGTCAATCTCAGCTTCACACTGTGTTGAAGAACTTGTCATACTCCATCCAAATATTCCCCTAAAGCAGGGGAAGGCCTCCACTGTGTCTCTCACACTCTTTCTCATGTAAATATACAGGAAGGGATCAACAAGTGGGCTCAGACGCACCATGGACCTTGCGATGGCCATCAGGCAGTAGACAGTGTAAGTCTTCATCAGAGAAATTGTTAAGAAAAAGGACATGAAAGTGAAGGGAAGATTGAACAGAACATAAATACCAAGAACCAAGGCCAGCGCACCCTGAATCCTTTTCTTCTCTGAAGCAGACACACCAACAGTTTTAGACAGGGCTTTCTTGGTCCTCAAGTATAAGAACACAAGTACAGGGAACGGAAGGAAGAAGATTGTTGAGAAAACCTGTAGGAAGAGGATATAATTGGTCAGCACGTTGTAGTCAACTGCTGCGTATATTGCAGCAAGAACCCAGACAACAAGGGACACCAGGATCGAGTGCTTCACATTGCGGTGGAATCGGTACCACAAAGGGTGAACAACCACCAGGTAGCGCTCCAGGGAGATACACACCATAAACCCAAGGCTTGCCACCAAACCGAAACGAACCACAACCAGAAACAATGGTTTTAAAAAGAGCACATTTTTGAAGGCAGGACTGTCACTGTCTATAAATCTCTGTGAAATGAAGAATAATCTGACAATGATTTGAACCAGGTCTGAAAGTAACAGGTTGATGACGTAAATCGGGGTGACATAGTCAGCCTTGACTAGCTTATACAGAGCGTAGCAGGACAGGCAGAGGAGTGGAAATCCAACGCAAAGTATTATCCAGCCCACCACTTCTTCAAAAAGGTCCACGTGGTACGTAGAAAAATTGAGAGCGTCTGATGTATTCATGTCAAATTTGTACTTCACACACACTTCCCAACTGCACAGGCTGATGGCGTTTTTCTGAGGAGATCTTGGTTGCCCAGCGACTCGATGACTGTTCTTTCAGCTCAGTGAAGGTGCATTGAGCTGAGGTCTTCTCTTCACCGATAAGTCTTCCTTTCACCGCAGATTGCTTTGATTGTGTCAAACAACCTGCAAATTAAGGTAGAGGCTTCAATCAAAGTCTTCTACTTAATAAAGTACAAGGCGTAGCAGCACAAGGCCACGGGGTACAATTTTGGCCGTCTTTTTGGAATTCTGATCGCGACAAATAGACTCTGTGTTACTTTGGATTTTGGATTTCGTTTCCTACCTCTCACACTGCAGCAGCTGAGAGGTCGTGGAAACCTTGGGTGTGAAGACTCACGGTGCAAAGAAAAGGGAGGCCATTACTACTACTATTCATCATCAGCCACTTTATTAGGGACATCTGTACACCTTAATCAGCCAATCATGTGACAGCAGAGCGATGTATAAAATCTCGCAGACTCGGGTGATGAGCTTCAGTGAATGTTCACGTCAAACTTCAGGATGGGGGAAAAATGTGGTCTAAGTGACCGTGACTATGGCCTGGTTGCTGGTGCCAGACAGGGTGGTTTGAATATTCCAAAACTGCTGCTCTCCTGGAATTTTCACGCACAACAGTCTGCAGAATCAACACTACAGCCAAACTATGCTAATAGTTGAGGCTGGTGGTGGTGGTGTAATGTTGTGGGGAATCTGTTCTTGGCATATGGACCCCTTAATACAATGGAGCATTGTCCACGCCCACGAATTCTCCACAATTTACATATCTTCTACCAACTACTTCCAGCATGAAATAAATAATGTTAAAATCAAGTTAAAAAAAGCTTAAAAAATGTAACAAAAAAAATGTGAAAGCTCCTAAAGGGTCTAAAAACAGTTTTAGCAACACAGTGAAAAGGTAATCCAGTAATATGCATACTTAAATGCTTATGTTTTTTATAAAATAAGGTTCTCTGTGGAGCCTGGAACCCTGTGCCCTCCAGAACAGATTCTTACAGTTCAGTGAATTTGCATAATTTCCTTTTTTCCAGACTATCCAAGGTATGTTTTTTTCTGACGCGTCTTACAAGCTCAAAACAATTCCACGGTCAAAATAGTTCATGTATGATACTTCCCCTTTTTCTTTTTTTCAGTCTTCATGTTAAAATTCTTGACTTCCACAGCTGAATGAAAAGGGCAAACATTCATATTTATCGAGATACCATTCAGATTATATCATTTTACACCTTTCATTCAGTTAATATGTATATTTGTGGTGATTTTATCATAAGATGCGGTGGAAAGTGAAAGTTGTTGCTGCCATCTTATAAAATATTAAATAATGTTTTCAGTGCAGGTGTCAGCATTAACAGAAAGTGAGATCTAGTGACTTATTATGTTTTACTTTACGATAAAATATAATGCTTTTGCTTTCATCTCAATTCATTTAGTGTGATGCACAGAATAGTTATAACTCCGTCTTAAATCATTTGAAGGAAAATTTATTAGGAAAATATATATTATATAATAGGAAAATGTCAGCTGCTTTTCATCTTAAAGCAGTTTGTCAGCAGTATTTTCTTCAAATATAGAAAGCAGACGTCGCACACAAATCCGCTCTACAGTACGATTGTTTTACTGACAAACTGATGTCAGTTTATAGACAGTTCTTTATAAGCAGCCATGTCGATTGTCCTGTGTCATTATAATCATAATATTTACATAAATAAACGTTCGGTTACCTGTGAACTGATGAAGAAATAAAGGTTCTGGGTTCCTCTTCACACGGCTTGAGTTTCTTCTAAGAATTTTTGCTTTTTCTGTTAATGCCCAAGACTTCAGGTGCAAACTAACAAATTCTCGGTAGGAACAACTTAGAATACGATGATCCTCCTCACGAGATGTAAGAGTTCACCCCTCGTGAGCTTTTAAAGCCCTGAAAACTTCCTCTTCACTTGCATTCAGCACTGGATTTCATAACCCTTTTCTTCTCCCTTGCATGCGTTTTCTTGCAGGAGATTTTGCTCATTTCCGTGCTGCTTCTAGTCTCTTCACAACGGTTTCCTTTTAGGTTTCCAGATTCCAGTTTTTATTTATTTGACGTGAAGCAAAATTACAGGGAGTTCTACTTTAAAATGACTGAAAAAAACCCCTCCATCTTCACCAACTCTTATTCAATTCAGTGAATGCGGAACAGTAGATATGCGGTGAGCTCAGTTGGCAGCTGAGGAGGAGAAAAAAAAACTCTCAGCCACAAAGACAAGGTGACAAATAGACCCCCCTGGGTGTTTCCATGTTACTGGGGTTCGTAGAGTGAATGCAGAGGATCTGTGTGGATGAGTCTATAAGATAAACTGAAAGATCAGCACATTGGGTGTTGTAGAGTTAGAGCCTAAAGAGACGGCGACTGAAATAATGGGGAAGTTTCTAGTCTTCTGTGCTACTCCACTTTGTGGTTCTTGTACCAAAATCAAGCTAGACGTCACAGCTCCTGAAAGCAGCTCCCTGGTTGAGCATCCGACCTGAAGCAAGACAGCACACGTGTTCTCAGATACTACACAAATCTATAAGACTGAAGCTCAGTCTCTGCAGTTGAGGGATCTTGCACACTACTGTGGACTTGCTCTGGTTGATTTGTCCTGCCATCCCTGCACCTGGTGGTAGTTGTGGGAGAATTTTCTTTAAGTGTTAAGTGTTTTGTTTTTGAAATAAGTTTTGCATTCTTTCTTTTAGACAAGTAATAAATATAACCTTCGGCGTGTAAGCTAGAAAAGCAGAGGAAGTTTGCAAGCATACATTAAGATAAGGAAGTTCTGTTGAAGGTTGCAAAGAAACGGTTGGACTGCCTGTGCCTGGGAACGTTGGAGCAGGAAAGTAGCGGTTGACCATGGTAAGGGTCACAGTGTCTTCACCGCGCACAATGAGACTCACGCGATGAAGGACTGTTTCGAGTAGACAATAGAGTGGAAACAGCTCTCAAACTGTCTAGTGGAGATATACTGGTTTGTAATAGTATAAAATTCCTTTGTAAGCTTTGCTCGGTGTGACTCTCCCTTGGAGGCTCACCCATGCGCATGAACACCAAGTAAAGACTTTTGCAGCCTGAGCTTTAAGTGTGATTCCTTTAAATTTTCTATCACATAGTGGTACCTGTTCCTGCTCCTCACCTTGTGCCTACCTGGTTGCTCCTAGTGTGTCCCAGCCTCCTTGCTTTTCATGATGTCCATGGACCCAGCTCTGTTTGTCACGATCCTCCAAGACTTGTCATCATAACCCCATGATCCCCATGGACATAAACTTCACATTCTACCTTGTATTATATGTAAAATAACCACCTGCCTCTGGGTTATGTTCTGTGGTATTTCTGATATCATTGTGTAGCTTTGTAGATGGTTTCATGTAATTCGTGTTAACCAGCTATATTCCTGTAATTATTGTATTACGTCTGATAATATGGTGAACAATATTTGAATAAATGAACAAAAGTCCTGGTTGAGAATTTTTAGGCTGGTTTCTTTGTTGTCTAAAGTTAACTGTCCGCTTCCTCTTCCTATTTCCTTCCTATCTCGAAGGAAACACAAATATTATTAGCTGTTATTTCACCGAAGCTTTCGTCTTAGACTCACAAAAGTGCAGCGTAACTGTCACACTCACACATTAAGGGCAGTTAAAGTTGATTCCCCCGAAACACACGTAAGGAGAACACAGACTGTGCGCAGAGTGTCCGAACCTGCTGGACTCGCACCCAGAACTGCTGTAATTGCTGCCAAAAACACTTGCAAAACATTAACATCAAGGGTGTGAATACTTCTGCAAACCACATATTTCATTTTTTCTTTAAAAAAACTGGTGATGTAAAGCTCATGCTGGTTTCTAAAAAGTTCTTCTTCTTAGTAATAATAATAATAATAATAATAATATCACATGGAAGGGTGTTGTGCTACTTCTGAGGTAATGATGATGTTGACAATAAGTCTCTATGGTTTTACACAAAAAAAAACTAGCTTTGGATTTGTTGTCAACATCAGCATTTAGTACGAAAAGCAAGTTTGCATTTTTATTGCATTTTTTCACTGTTAGCATTCAGTACAAAGCAACACAAATGTGGTGAAAAACTGAAAGGACTGTAGTAATTCTTCATTGTCCATATTATTTACTTTGATCCCTTGTGACTGTAAGACTGGAACAAAAGGAAGTGTAGGGAAAGACATTTTCTGTTTAACTCGCTACTTATTCAGATCAGTCTCTGACCTTTCGCTGCTGATCATAAAATGTTTTCATCCGAAACAAATTTTGCAAGTTAAGCGGAGCTGCTCTATACGGCATTTCAGGAAGCAGTAGCAATAACCCAACAAACGTGGAGAGACCCAAAATTTCCGGCTAAAGATTAAATCAGAGTTGATCAGTGAGACAGATACTAAGAAACCCAGAATCTCGTCCTGAAATAACTAACAAAAAAAAAAAAAAAAAACAGAACTTCCTAAAAAAAGCAAAAAATATTTAATTCCCTGTCAGAAACTTTCTCCCCTAAATTTTGCATTATTTTCCCAAAGTACATGAATTGTGATTTGAAACTCGCACCTTAGGGAACTTCACAACTTCACAAGCGCGTAGAATTAAACAAAAAAAAACGACAGAAGAAGATACAGGGGTTTTGGGACGTGAAAAGTCCGCACCACGGTAAATAGTTTGTAAAGAATACAGGTGAAAGTAAGTATGTATAATAACACAATTTTTTCCATTATTTTAAATTTTTAAAGGAGTGACATTTGCTAAATGAAGACATGTAAATACAAAAAATAAAAAAGTATTCACTTTTAGTGGAAAACATTTTAAAGTGTTCGCTTCTGTCAGATGCAGTGTTTTTCCTTGGCAGCACCGGTGATGTTTCTTGTGTAGCTTTCAAACATTCATGGACAGGAAGAGGAACTGTTGGAAAAAAGAAATCACACACAAATACTGCTTATATAACAGTGTCTTTACAGTGCTGCTCTTTTTCAATCATTATCTAATGCAACCCCCAGGTTTCCAGCAATTTATCCACTTATCCTGCAGTATTCAGGAGGACTGGATGCTGCAGCAGGAGCGACAATAACAACTAATGAAGAGACATTTAAACAGAGCAACACATTCGAAGACATTTGAATTAATGTTGAATCTGTATCAATGAATCAATAAGCCAATGAATGAAAGAATGAATCAATTAACCAACCAACCAATCAATCCTTCAATCCCTCAATCAATCCACCAATCGAACCAGCATCCAACCAATAATTCAACCAAAACACCAATAAATCATTTATTCACCCAATATCAATCAATTACTCAGCGTTATTCAGTTATCAATCAATGATTAAACCAAAACACCAACCAACCAACCAACCAATCCATCCAGCATCCAACCAATCATTCAACCAAAACACCAACCAACCAACCAATCATTCACCCAACCAACCAATCATTCACCCAACCAACCAACCAATCATTCACCCAACCAACCAACCAATCAATCAATAAATCATTCACCCAACCAACCAACTAACCAACCAACCAACCAACCAATCATTGACCCAACCAACCAACCAACCAACCAACTAATCAATCCATCCAGCATCTAACCAATCATTCAACCAAAACACCAACCAACCAACCAATCATTCACCCAACCAACCAACCAATCATTCACCCAACCAACCAACCAATCAATCAATAAATCATTCACCCAACCAACCAACTAACCAACCAACCAACCAACCAATCATTGACCCAACCAACCAACCAACCAACCAACTAATCAATCCATCCAGTATCTAACCAATCATTCAACCAAAACACCAACCAATCAACGATTCCACCAAAAATCAATCCACCAATCAACCAATCAACTTATCAATCAATCACTGATTCTGCCAAAAATGCCAATCAATCAATCCATCAGTTCCATGTTTTATGTGATGATGGTGGAATAAACGGCACATTTGTCTCAGTTGTGTTCAGATGAAGAAGTGAACACGATAAAAAAGATGTGTGAAGGACCAGTTACCTCAGAAAAATTCATCATCACCTCTCCTGTTTTGCGCTTGTCCAAAGCCTGGAAAACTCCTGCGTGACAAAACAAGTACAGCACACATGATATGTTTGCAATTGTGTGTGTGTTTTTACAAGCAGACTTGTTAAAATAGAAACCTACACTTAATGGCCAAACCTCTGAAGGTTCCCGACATCGACTAGATGCAAAATTGAGGTTTTCTTTTGTGAAGAGTTTGACACAAACGTGGCCTTTTGCGAGGT
The DNA here is from genome assembly GCA_900497675.1 of Arapaima gigas. Taxonomy (NCBI): domain Eukaryota; kingdom Metazoa; phylum Chordata; class Actinopteri; order Osteoglossiformes; family Osteoglossidae; genus Arapaima; species Arapaima gigas. The sequence goes on along the minus strand of UFQX01000827.1, from coordinate 202,163 downwards.
CTTGGTAACTTACTGGTCATGTTCTCTAAGCGCACCATGCAGGTGAGATAGTCGTCAAAGTCAATTTCGTGGTTGGAGTCGGCAAACCTCAAGCACAGCAGCTGCAGCAGCTTGTTGTTGATCTGCATGCCTGGACGTGTGATGGGAAAGACGTCGAGAAATCGTCACTTTCCAACGTTTATATATTTTCACTGAAATGTGTGTTTATTATTTATTTCACGTATCGTTCTTTGCTTTTTGTAAGAAAAGAAAAAAACTCAGGTAAAAAAAAGTCAACTTGAAATAAAGTATGTACCGTACACCGAAACGTTTTACACATTAGAACTCGGAAACAACAGCAGCTTTGAGTGCTGCCTTCATATCTCAAACAAAACACATTTTGATAAATTAATATTTAATAAATCTATTTTTTGTTGAATGTTTTAAGATAAAATTCTGTGACAATATGAAAAAACACAAATCTGGGTAAAAGTGTTAAATTAGTGAAGGTTTTTACTATCACATGTCTTTGGACTGTGAGGGAAACCTCACAGGGAGAACATGGGGACCCCACACAGGCTGAGGTGGATTTAAGCCCACAGCAGCGAGGCACTGGCGCCACCTGCTGCACCGCCACGCAGCAGGAGAAGTATCAGGTGAAAAAGGAGTGAAGAGGTGAGCAGTTCTATGCCTGACAGAATCCTGGACTTTGGGGCTCCGGCGGTCCTGCTTCACCAGCTGGGCAGAGCAACTGCTCACCTGCTGTTTTCAGGGCACTTCGCAGCTCGTAGGAAGACATGCGGCCATTTCTGTCCGTGTCAAATGAGAGGAAAAGCATCTGCAAGACATAGCATGAAGTTACATCATGTCTTAACACCTGAGAAATATAACATTTGAGTTATAAGCCCCCCTTCTGTCCTCCTCATCCCCCTGTCTGAGTCTGAGTAGGTTACCGTCTGTTTTATTTTCTATCTTCTCTGCAGTGACTCGGAAGGGTGTCTCAGGTATGCCCAGGTACGCTCAGGTACAGTTAGGTATACTCAGATACAGTCAAGTATACTCAGGTATGCGCAGGTATGCCCAGGTAACATTAGGTTATTATATACATTGTTATATATTATTAGTAAATATTTAACTTAAAATTAAATTTAAATGTTCTCATCTCTGCAGCTTGGTCTTTTCATAGCATTTTTCCATTTCTTTCAAGTCTTTAAACACTTAACCATTTAACTTGCAGAAGCAACTGCCTACATGGTGTGAAAAATACCGCTCAGACTTACCATCCATTTTTTAAATTTGTCCCAGAAGATTTTGAACTCCTGGAATTCCAGAGTTCCGCTGTTGTCCACCTGAGTGCCCTGGGTTAAGTCTTTACAACATGTGAAACTTTACTGTAGCCATTGCGTGTTTTATACGTTGGGGCCCCTGTGCAGTACAAATTTCATCTTACAAAACTCCAGTTTTCATACCTTTACAACAAAGATTTAAAGCTATGAGTTCATGCTTTACATTACAGATGCTTTGTAAAAAGTATTATATACGTATATGATTAGTTATACACACGGCGGTAGCTCCACAGGACAGTCTGAGGAGACACTGTGGTAAATAAGCTCGAACTCAAATATAAAACACAACACACGTGGAATGTAAATGTTAGTATTAAAAAAAACAGGACAAGAAAAAGTTTTTACAAAAGTGATACGGAGAAAGAACAAATGAGATGTGAAGGAGGCCCGACACCTGAGAGCTTAAACTGGGCCCGAGGGGTCGATGTGGGCGTTTGTGCTCCTCAGACTCCTATTCACAGAATGCCCAGCAAAACAGTTCTGTTTTGGGTAAAAAATAATGATAAAATTTAAAGTTTATTTTTCTCCCACTAAGAACATAATTTAAACACATTTATGTACACTTTCTGGTGGGGGGGGCTGCGGATGTCAGAATGTCACTTTAATGTTAAAGTCGCTACGATTTCATTACGTTGGCTTCGTGTTAGAGCCCCCCCAACTTATAATTTTTTTAGAACATTTATTCTTTCTTTTATAAAAAAGCAGCTGACAAAACCTTTCAAATTGCTCTTTTGTTATTGTTATTTTCCAGGAACAAGCCGTCCAAAATACAACCGCTGAAAAAGTAGTCAAACCTGAAGGATTCAAAGTACTTTGAGAGTCTCGCCCTGTATAACTTACTACCGAAGTGGAATTTTGACCGTTTTACGCCGGACGGGTGAGGAAGGATACGTCCATCAGGTTTATAATGCTGTGGCAGGTGTCAATGGTCAGGTTGTCAAACTTGATCTCCTTTCCTAAGACAGAAATTAAAGGGTGGAAAAATAATAAACAACACAGCAAAATGTGTCCATAACTGCAGAGAAAAGTCCACACTTTTCCGAGTTTAAACGGAGAAGTTATTGTGGACTTTCGAGGGACGTTCGGAGCAGGAGGGCCACTTACGTCTTTGCAACACCTCTGTGAGGACACGTTGCAGTTCGTAAGCACTGATAGCTTGATCCTGTTGAGATGAGAGAACTTAGAAAACCTCACAATAAAAGTAATATTAGCAGCTCACGTGTCTCAGATTTTTTGACGATACTTTACCTGTCTGAGCTGCATAATCTCATCGCAGGTTCCACTTGTTTAACACGCCTAATCTGGGCCTGAAGATCTGCTCATAAAGCTACCTCCTGCCTTTACAAACGTTAATTTTAATGTGAAAAATAATTCCCGGGAAGAAGTTTCACCCGGTAAGATTATGACATGTGTCACTGTCACAGCTGTGACATGGGATGCAGGTGATGGGTGTTGTTTTCCCAGCTCACGTACTCTTACACGCCAAATATGCTGAATTCCTGTCTTATCGTTATTATGTGGAAAAAATATAATCGCAAACCTTGTGTGAGATTTTGCAACTGACACCTTTTTCCGCCCAAAGGTTTATATGTTCAAAATCCCCTTCACACATTCACCCCGACACCCCAGTGGGGGGAGGAAAAAGTCCTCTAATGCAGTTATATACAGTACTGTGCAAAAGTGTTAGACATGCAACTTCAATGTGTGTTGAGAAGTACAGGTAGATTCTTATCTACCATCAGGGAGGTTTCTGGTTGGTCCCAAATTCATTGTGCAGCCTGAGAATGACCTCAAACACCCAATCTCAGTCATACACAACTATCGTGAGCAAAAAGAAGGAATCCTGCAGCAGATGCTATGGTCCCCACAGAGCCCTGACCTCAACATGATCCAGTCAGTCTGGGAGGACATGCAGAGACAGTCAAAGGGTGCAGAAGAACTGTGGCCAGTTTGGAAGAACCTACCAACCTCTACCTTAAACTGCATGCAAGTTTGCATAAGAGAACTGATGCTGTTTTAAAGGCAAAGGGTGGTCCCACCAAATATTGATCTGATTGAGGGTTTTTTGTCTACTGCACTTTTTAGAAGGTTTATTGGTTAATAAGTATTCATGGAATTACTTTTTGAACCATCCTCACTTTATAGCATTTTTCACACAGGTGCCTAAGACTTTTGCACAGTACTGTATATAGACGTCAATTCCATAAATAAATTAATAAATGCAAGATGTAGCAAAATCATGCTGGGCGTCTTCTACTCGGAAATGAGAAGAAATTCTGTATGTTGTCAGTGGTCAAAAAAATGAAACATAGTACATGAACAGCACTTTACAACATAACATAACAGTTGTAAACCATATGGAAATTGTGAAGAATTCATGGTTCTGCACCACTGCCTTACCGAGCCTGCAATGATCTGGAAAAGTGCCCTCAGCTCCTTTTCTTCTTTGGACTCCTCGGCTGGTTTGCTCGGCATGGGCGGCTTTGGCAGTGAAAAAATACGCGCAGGTGAGAATCTCTGACCGCAGAGGTTTCAAAACTGTTTAGTAGTTGATAGCTAAAGAAAATGTGGTCTTACATCTGGCAGGTCAATTTTGATCGTGTTGCCCATTTCTCTGTTGAGGGAAACACAGGACAGGTTTATTAGACTTTGAATTGTTGGGAGAAGAGGCACTGCAGTGCTTTAATTTGCTCAGAATGTGAGGTAATATGATTTATGTAAAGGGATAACATTTACGTTTGCAAATGAAAAGAAATATTTTCATGGAGAGGTGGCCAATTTCAAACCTAGAGGGCATCACAGTTCACTACTTTTTGCTGAGTCTAGATAACCGGCAATGAGGCAGTTTGTGCTTAAAGTCTTTATCATGCTGAAATAGGTACTTTAGAATGTGAGGGATATTCTGGGGAAGTTAACTGGGGTTCTGAAGATGAACCTGGGAAGAATCAAGATTTTCCTCTTAAGTAATGGAAAATGCTTCCCGGTATTCAGGGTCGCTCTATTCGATCCATTTCCAGGAACCATGTAGGTGTACTTATTTATCTGTTTATTTGTGCGTTTATCTATCCGCCTCGATTTCCTATGTCCTCATGTTGTCTGTTTAGTGGACTCTCTGGAGTCTCTCTGTTCAAGTGGAGAATGACGGTAGAACCTCCTCGAACCTCGGAAGTCGCAGTGCTCTGCAAGCTGGACTAATCCGGCTGTGAAAGAGCAGCCTTTCGGTTTTATCGCGTGTCTCTAAGCACCACTGTTTTAAAAATGGCAAATGTGTACAGTTGAAAAAGAGAGAAACATACAAACTGTCCACTTTTGTTTCTGAGAAGACCCTGAGCATGAAGTCAGCCTCGCGGTGGGGTTGGAAGATGGTTGGAATAACCAGGTAGTTCCCTGGAGGCAGCATGAAGCGCTGAGAAATTTCTCGCACATTGATGTAAGTCTTGCTTCGGGCTTTGGAAGGATTGTAACGGAAGAAATCTTTTTCTAGGTGTTCTTCACCACGAGGGGTCTGTGGAAGGGGTGGATATTTGTCACAGAACGAAACCACTGCAATAACTGAAAACATTTTAAGTACTTTGGCAGTTTTTACAACGTATATACTTTTTCATAGCGTGATATGCAAATTTTGAGTTTTCGTCTTTTTTTAATAAAGTTCCCCACGTTCGCAAGCGCACACACATCAGCTTTGACCTTTGACCCCCACCGCTTGTTTCATGTTTGCAGTGAAACTCCGCAAACCCAACCTATACTGGCACCTGTGGGGTCAGTCCCTGAGCCTGGAACAACCCTAGTGTGTCACCCAGCATTTTGCAGAGGCAGCTACCTCATAAATGGCGAAGCCAATAGTCTCCAGATCCAGACCTTCTTTCCGCAGCTTGCGTCTGTTCTTCTGCATTAGGGCGATAATCAGGCTGCACTGATCTTGGTCGTCGTTCTCATCGGGGTCCACCAAGCGCAGCTTGAACTGTGGGTTGGTCCAAAATGTATCTGGGGAATAAATTTCATTTTTTTACTGATTAAAATTTTAACATTCCTTGTTTCATTCATTGTATATGTTCTGCTGAGCTTTACTGGCCTCTCCATTAATCTGCTGGATGAGCAGAAAGCCAGGTTTTTTTCTTACATCACGTCTCGATGCAGCTTCTCAAAAGCATTTCACAGTTTTAAGCTACAGTTATTTACCATTTTTGCAGTCATGTACATTTATTGCTGCAATTCAGGGTGGGTACAATGTTCTAGGATGTTATAACAGCAAGTATCTGAGTCCTTCACGTCCGGACGTGCCACCTGCTGCCCCACTGCCCTGTGATTCTGTTCCACACTGAATTTCACTTTTTAAATAGAACAAAAATGTCTGTCTTTACATCCGTGACACCCAGGTTCTTTGGGATTTTTTTTTTGAAGCAGTTGTGTTCCTTGTTCAGGTTCCCTCACCGATGTAGTTACGGCAACCTCCAGCGGTTGAACCTCGGATCCAGCTCCCCTCAAACATGGTCACCTCCCACTTTTTATTCGTGTTTTCTGACAGGGAATCTGGTGTAAGGTTGCAGATCTCAATCCTGTCGTAATTCCTCTTGAAGTCTTCAAACTCCATCCTACGGTTCACATAGGTGAGACCATTACGATTTATTTCGAGTGACATGAGGTAGATTAAACATTAGACCAAGTCTTATACTCTATGTGTAATATTCTAATGTCAATAAAGACATGAAAAATGTGTATAATTTTAAAAGTTGAAAGTGAAAACAATTTTTTCCTCATCTGAAGGCATCTTTTTAAAGTGCAAGAGGAGCACAGTAATCCCTCAGTATCTGATCAATTTCCCTGAAAATGTTGGATACCGAAACTTTCAGACACCAAGTGCCTGTTTTCCATTATTTTACAAGGGGGGAAATAGACAAATAACATTCTCCCAGCCCATCGGAAAACATCTAAACTACAAACCCATGACTTCAGCACAATAAACAGTGTAAACACCAGTTACCTCATTAGAAACCACAACGTTTTCATCAGTGTGCATGTTTATACCGCGGTGCAGTGTGTACAGCACAGCACAGTTCACGTCAGTCACTGTGTTACACACGGGAGGCGAGGGGTTCACGGCCCCACTTCAGTCTTATGAGATGTTGAATACAGTGAGTAAAGATGTGTGTCACAGTAACCCGCTGCGTCGCCTCTTTCTTTCTTTCACACAACAACCTGCATTTAAATAAATGGGTTTATTCAAAAAATGAGATGTGCAATAAATGTGGTGACGCTGTGCTAACGTGTTCAGACAACGCGAAACAGACAGAACAAGCGGACAACACCTGTGCAGCACGTCTGGCTTGGGATAAATTTGTAACAAATCACAATAGAGTTTATTACAATGCATACTTTTTTATTATAGTACACTTTATGGTGTCTATTTGTAGATTTTTAAATTTATTTTCATTTTTGTTCATATTTTGATTTCGTTAAAAACATGCTACAGCAAAAGTTTCCTTCAGATACTGATTCATAGGTACTGATTTTCAAGAGTCGTTTTTGGAAAAATTGTGAAATTTTGCATACCGAGGAATTGCTGTGTAAGGTAAGGAAAGCGCGTATGGACGAAAACTTTACAAAAAAAGTCAGTGTTACCAGAATTCACCATCATCCAGTGCATTTTGAAGAAGGCGTTGCTTCTCTGCCCTGTCAATGTAATTCCACTCTGTCGATCTGTGAAGGGAAAAAGTTAACATCACAATAAGCAGAGGAAACGGTCGGTTAAGTCTGGCTAACCTAGAGGACTCAGTGACACCTACTTGTCACTCCATGGACCGTTCCATTCCACTTGCCCCCAGGGGTTCCTGATACGGATTAGCTGGACCGTCCTCCCCTTATAGTTCACCTAAGGTAAGACCCCCGGAAGGAAGCTTAATTTGATCACTTACAGTATTTGCTTTCTTTGAAATTTTTCCGTATAAAACTAGACATTTAACAATCGTTCCTATGTGAACGTGCAAAAACATACAAGTCTGTTTCAAAGATGAGAGAAACAAGTATATGCATTATATGTTACATATACAATTTGTGAAAATTCCTAATAATATGCAAGGAATCTGAACACCATATGCATGAGTTTGCGTGGGGCTCGGAATGAGGTTTGACCGGTTGCTGTTAATCCTCTATCTAATCGGGAAGATTTTTTCGCACACAGTTTAAACCGGTCTATAAAAATCAGTTCGGTTCAGTTTTTTTTAGACCACTCTTCTCAAAACAGTGGTGCAGATTGCCGAACGACTGCACAGAAAAATCACGGCAAAATTACGGTTGTGGTCTGGATAAATCCAAAATGTTTATATATACCTGTCAATAATTGTGTGAGTGTGTGTGTGTGTGTGTGTGTGTGTGTGTCTGTCTTAAAATATTTAAACAATTTCAGAATACTGCATTCCACACCTCCTCAATGCCTGTGATGGAATAAGCATGTCCCTTCACCAGGCCAGTCGATGTCGTGGCCTCTGATTCCGCAGAACTTGTGATCTGAGGAGTAAAAGACCAAGAGTTACTGAATTATCCTAAAATCATCACAAGGAAGAAAGATTTCACATGAGAGCTTTTGACTGCAAAGGACAGACTTTATATATAGGGGCAAATCACTTAGACAAGCCTCGTGTTATAGGAAGGTATATGATAGAAGGCTGTAGATACCCCAGGGACGGTTGAACGTGAAAATCACTCATGAACATTAAATTCACCCCAAAGTACTACAAGTCCTGTCATCGCTCACTTTGAAAAACCTAGTGTGACCCCAGATTTCACCTAGTCATGACCTAGTGACCTAGTCACCTGTGACCTAGTCACCTAAGTCATCGCACAGGGCTGACTTATTCCTGTACAAATTTTGTTTTTTTTCTTACCAGTCATGCTAGTTGCACCCTCACTCGTATTCTCTCTCGGTTGGACTAATGCTCTACACATTGGTTAGATCTTCTGCATCTCTCCAGCATCTTCATCATTCTGAATGTTGCCACTCATCTTAATGCTCCTCACATGTTACACATATTGCTACTAGGAACTAGATCAACTGTCGCTTTACACTGTTTTTCCCTACATGGCTGTGCCCCCCCCCCCCCAACTGCCTTCAGACCCTCATGGATCCTTAACATGGATAATTAAACCTCATTTCCATCTTCGGGTGCCTCTTCAGAAGAACTGCAGAGGATTTTTCATTCACTTCACCCACTCCCAGGACCCTAACCCCTACAGCACCACTTTAATACCTGCCTGACATGCTTAGCTTGTGCACTGCTTTGGTACTCAAGGGCATTAACCTAACATTTTATTAAACTCATTGCTTAACTCTGTAATCGTTTGATGTTGTTATATTTTATTTGTTTGATTGTTTTTGTTTGTTCATTGATGTTCTGTGTGATCTTGGGCTATTCAACTTTAGTGCACAAAGAAGTGCTTTTGGAGGTTCTATCTGCCAACGACCATCCCCACCCATAATGTCTCACCATGTCTTGTCAAGTGTTAGTTCGTCTATACAGTGAAGCCGAAAGTGTCTTGGGACCTTGGAATCATTACACATATTTGGCTAGTATTGGTGTAGCTTTAAATTGCTATTTGTTATTATGTATTGGTTATTTTTTTCATTTGTTACAACTTTCACCCGTTTGTTATGTCTTATGCTTAAGCAGCTTTTTCTACACATTTCACGGATTATTGAAGATATATGTTACCCTACCCTACCCTACAATATCCTACCCTACCGTACTCTACACTTTCCTACCCTACCCTACAATATCCTACCCTACCCTGCACTACCCTATAGTACCCTACCTACCCTACACTACCCTACTCTACACTACCCTACCCAACCCTACTCTACACTACCCTACTCTACACTTTCCTACCCTACCCTACAGTACCCTACTCTACACTTTCCTACCTTACCCTACAGTACCCTACCTACCATACAGTACCCTACTCTACACTATCCTACCCTACCCTACCTACCCTACCCTACCCTACCCTACACTTTCTTACCCTACCCAGCACTACCCTACAGTATGCTACCTACCCTACACTATCCTACCCTCCACTATCCTGTTCTAACAATATTCTCGTTCACGCCTATTTCTCCTGTGGTTGTCAGAAAATTATTTATTTTTGTCAGCAGTATCTGATTTTACAGTGGCTAAGACTAAGACTGTGTTAAATTATTTTACAAAATGTGAAAGAAAACAACTATTTGCTTAAAAAAGTGTATCATTTCTTGAGAGCACAACAGTATGAGGCTTGGCAACCACTGCTGCACAACATAGTACTTTCAGGAAAACTGATACTGAATAAATTTGCGTGCTGGCAGTTTGATCAGACAGCTTTCAAACAAGACCCGTACATCGATTGAGCACCCCAGCATTGATCCACGATCCAGGGCCTTCTTCAGAATCTGAAAGAATTGATCTGGGGGGCTCTTGGTCTCATATACTTCTCCCAAGCCGCCAGTGAAATCAACCATGGCTTCCAGGGTGCTGCCACCCTTCAGGGACTCGTAGCTCCCATTCAGCCTGTTAGAAATAATCCAACACAAGTCTTCAACCGCTTACATTTTCTTATGTTACTGTAACAAAAACAGGCAAATTTGCGCATGCACTTCTACACATTTTAGGGAAGACAACTTTGGATATGTTTTCCAGTCATAGTTTAGAAACGAAACCTCACCACTACGTTACAAACACAAAATACAGCGTTAACCAGTTCACTGCATGGTAAACATTTTAATATAACTATTTGTTCACCTTACTTTTACTTCACAATGGATTTTATTTTGTTGCACACATAACGTAGCTGTAAATACAATATATGTATATATCTGAAGCATTTGGAGTTAAATACATTGCTTGAACATAAAATGTGCCGCCAGTAATCTGCTGAATACACTTCCACATAAATTATTATCCGCTGTCCTGTGTTATGTTTCCAGAATTCGATTTGGAAATAAATAGTGAGGTCCAGCTGTGATTACGAAAGAACCTTACTTGGCGTATGCTTTCTCCAGCAAAGCACTCCAGAACTCATTGTTTTCACTGGAGTGAACAAAAACCAGGCGGCTGCGGACCGTGGGAAGCCGGTCGTCGATGACCACGTCAACCCACTGACTGTGCTGCCAAAACTGTGAAGGAGAAGGTTATTTTTTCAAGTGGCTGCACCCTAATACAGCACTAATACCTCACCACAAAGTAGCGAAACTATGCATAAAAATCTTGCCACGATTAGAAAAAAACGTAACATGAAAATGTAAAACATAAGGAACGAAAACATGTCGTCTCTGCTTGACAAGGGAATTAAATTTCCCATAAATGAACTGCTGTGAAGTAAAATACTCTATACCAGAGTACACTGTTGAAGAACTGGAAGATCTGTCTCGCAGTAGAAGAGCAAATCACGTGTACGGGGAGAAACATTGAGGCTTCTTCAAATTCTGATGTTTCTCACGTGTTAGATCCCATAATATGCTTACATAACATGTCGCCTGATGGACGCATGTTCTTAAGTAGCCAATGAGAAATGACAAAGTAAGGCTGACCCAGAACAAGTATTTTCTCAATTTAGTCATGTTGAATATATCCAAACATACTTAAAGACTAGACATGAACTTTCACTTCAAACCACAAGGATCTTATGACCCACAGATGCGTCAAAATGGGGAAAAAAGGAAGAATAAGCAAAGACAACATTAGAGCTTCATATTGCAGTTATTTTCCACACTATAAAACTCACACGTGTCCTACCTGGAAGTGAAAGATACCAGCATAGTTTTGATCAAAGCTCTGGTCTTGAGGAACCACTCGGGAAAGAACATCCTTCTGAATCGTCAAAGAAGCAATGGCAGCCAGCAACCAGCAGTCACCTGGAAAAAAGAACAGAGAAGCCTCTGTGATCATGACAACCATGACGTGGCAATAACAGGAGCCCCACATGCACTAACCCCACCCTGATAGAGTGATAACAGCCCTCAGTGCTGTTGCGCAACTGCGCAAATGTTGTTGTCCTCAAACCTAATGGACACGGTGGAGAATCATCTTTTCTCCAGTTGTACAGTTTAAATGGACTAGGCAGCACATGAAAAACTGCCAGTATCAAGAACTTAGTACGCTGGGCCCTGCTCTCCTGAGACCTAATGTTTGCTCCCACCCTGGTCTATGTCGTACCGCTGCATCCCATTCATTTTTGTGAACCATTCTTTCTCCATTGCTGTACACACCTCCTTCTGAGTTAGCCTGCCATGCTGCAACCAATATGATACTTGATATCCGCTCCAGGACCTTCAGCCCCTGTGTTGCAGAATTTGCCTGTGTTACTCTATACTCCTCCTCTAGTCTCCTAAAAAGAACTATTGATATTGGGATTTCTAAAACCAAAAGGGGCAAGACTCCTCCTGGCAGAATGTCATATAATACATGCCTGCTTCGAGCTCACCTGGAAGTCCTCATTTTCTCACTCCTGCTGGCCACCCCTGAATGTTGTACAAGAACCCTGAAATCACCTCTATACCCCTTACCCTACCAAACAACAAGTTGCCTGAGATTGTCAAAATGATCCTGTATCAGTTCTCCAGATGATGTAATTGCTCTTAAGTCATCTATACAGGCCGTCATGGGTGGTTTCCAGATCTGCTGCATCCACCTCCACACTCAACCTCTGTGGACTTCACAAGCTTATTCATGGATCATGCAGATACTGCCTCCAGTTATTCCTTTTTCAAGCCTGTGCCACTCCTGATGTGACCTTCATGTTAATGATTTTGCTTGGGATGCAGCACCACTCCAGTGGCACCTCCACTAGCTTATGTGGTATTCAGTCATTAGTTGCTTGCAAAATTTAACCACAGTCCTGCCAAGTGTTCCTTGCTCTCAGGAGCCACTCCAATCAATGGCATCTGCAGGACAAATGTGCTCTAGGCACTTGAGTACCACAGGAATTCTACTTTTCTGCTCTGGTATGTCAACATAGCAGTCTAGAGGAAGATTGCCACTGGCTGTTGAGTGACAATGCTAATGAATAACTTGCCCTTTAAACTGAACCAAGGGATATTTCCAAACAGCTCAATCCTTTCTGAATTCTTTAGGGTTCCACATCCCTTCAGCAAACCTATCTATTCAGACCAAGTTTTTCCACCACGGTGAGCCCTGGAGCAGATTGAACGATGTTACACGGAGGATAGCATCAAGGATGATATCAAGTGATGCTGAAGCATCGCTTGCTGAAGTGCATGAGTCCACCGTCTGAAAAAAACTACACAACTTTGGCCTACAGGCAAGATGAGGACGGAAGCAGCTAGGTGAACCAGATGTGATCAGAAAAATTGGGACTATAGGCTCTGGATGGATAAAAAAAAAGGAAGAGCTGATTTCTCGCAGTGTCAGGTGTCATGTCTGCTGAAAGCCAAACTTTTTGTCCAAAAGAACTTCATACCAACTGCAAAGTGTGGTGGTGGAAGAATTATGGACTGGGGCAGCTCGTGTGCCTCAGGGTTTGGTCAGCCTGCCATGATAATGAAACACATGCTTCATTTCTTGAGGAATTCCGAAATCCTCAAGACAGTTTAGCTTTACCTGGGCTAAAATGACCTCGATGGGAGATTTTAACATTGTCGTGGATCTGGAATCACAAACTGTCACCAAAAGATTTTCAGTCTCTGCTAAATCCAGTAGGATTTTCCCTAATTGCAGAAGGCCCAAGATCTTGTTGTTACACAAGATGATATTTTATAAACTGTTCATGTACGAGTTGCTTTACTTTTGTTTATAACTGTTGTACAGGTATGCAAGTCACAGACTGCATGTAAACTAGAAAAGAAGTTTAACTGGTTTTAGTGAACGATTCATTTTCCATGTAGCTTTTTTACAACATCTGAGAAAATGTGTCTTCTGGGTTTCATCACAATTGTTCTGAAGTTTGTGCAGACCAGTCACCATGAAACACTAACTATGAGCCAGCCAAAGCCAAGTTCAGACATCGTGGCTAAAACTCACGGTGAAGGCATTCCTCCTGACCTCGCCGCACACAGCTACTGTCGGTTTCTACCACCTTATCCACTTAACGTTTGTTCGTTTTACCGCATGTCACGACAGACAGGTTAAACTTATAAAAATGGGTGAACATTAATTACATTGTCTGACCGAATCCGTTGCTTATGCGGCGGAAACGCAGTGTTTTCCGGACGAACTCACACGGCACATCGCTAAACTCAAACAGTGTTTGAATGTTTTTTGGACTGAAACGGCAAACAGGCAAAGTCGAAGGAGGCCGTCTCTGCCTCCGACTCGCTTGAGGTTCAGCTTCACGGCATCGCTCACCAAGCTGGCCTTGGCAGATGTCAGTTCTGTCAGCTCCATCTAGAATGAACTTGGGATTGCTGCAAATATCCTAAAATGCAAAGGAAAAAGAGCGTAAAAATACTCATATTTTTTGTGAAATACCTGGAAATGATTTATAACCAACAAGTGCAACAGAACAAGAATGATGTGTCACTTTAAGCTGGTTTGCTTTCGACATTCATTATGGTAAATTTGTGTACAAAACGATGTATAACCTTTTAATATCTGGGTGGGGGGGGTGTAACATATTTGTAAATCTTACGTAAACAAAACAAAAACAGTGTTTGACTTATTTAGAAACTTAAAAAAGTAGACTATTAGTTACCAAAGCCGATCGCACAAAAAAGCAGACGAAAGGTTCAGTCTGTGTGGAGTTTGCATGTTCTGCCCATGTTCATGTGGGCTTCCTCCAGGTGCTCCGGTTTCCTCCCACAGTCCAGAATTACCTGCTTGAGGTTAATTGGCGACTTTAAACTGCAGAATCCGATCCGGGGAGTACCCTCACTAACCTAGTTACCCCTTCCACCACAACAGGGTCCAGACTACTGTGACCCCCCCCCCAGGACAAACAGTTGTTGACAGTAAGCCTTTATAAAAACAGCTGCACTCAACTGCCTCAGTAAAATAGCTGTGGTTCACTTTAAGTTGACAATATAATAAGTTGGTATATATTCTCTGTTTGACATTTGTTTATAAAATATATAGATGTAGACAGTAAAACTAACATGAGCCAAAGTGTGTTTTCCACTTCGCTCGCTTGTTTTTGTTAACCGCTCATCCTGGTCAGGGACACAGCAGTCCAGAGACTCCTCCAGAATCACTGGTGCTCTGCAGGGAAGGGGGGGGTGCATACATTTGCACACTACAGGCAATTTACAGTGATCAGTCCACCTGAAACACAGCTTTGGACTGTGGGAGGAGACCAGAGCAGCACGGTGAGAACAAGCAAACTCCACAAAGACTGAGTGGGGTTCAGACTTAACCAGCCCAGACCAGGTGAGGTGGCAAAGTTACCTGTTGGCCCACCGTCTGCTGCCTAGCTGATGTTCTTATACGAAAGAAACAGTTTCTCACACAGGTTTCTCATACATTCAAGCAATTCTCCTGATTCATGTGGAGAACTGGTTACGAACAAAGACTTGAACGATGCGCTAATCTTAGACAGATCCAGTACGGGGCTTATCTGTATAAATATGTATATTTCACTTTGGTTTAAATTTCGACTTAAGCAAACAAATGAAGAGCTCAGGCAAAATGCCCTTTTCCTGGTGTCTGTTATATGTCAAAAAATGTAGAAGGATTTTGCCTGAAGATGAAGCTCTCATGTGACGACAATAAATCTTTTTCTACAAACTTCTGTGTTATTCATAAGGGCTGTAGGTCCTGCAAACCGTACGAAGAGCCTTTCTGGTGACAGAGAATTAAAAGTCGGCGTGAAACAGGTTTGTCATAAGGAGATGGGAGTGACAGATACTTCGGTGGGTGTGTTAAAATTCCTCAAGGTTTAGACCGTCTTGCTGTTAGCGAAAGAATTCGGGCAGAAGATTAAAAGAACGAAACTCCTGCAAAATGGGAAGACCTGGAAAGATGCCCTGCAAAAACAGCGTAAAGGGCTCAGATATGGTGACAGTGACATTAATGGCCGGTTCGTGCAGAAAGTCGCAAAACTACGCATCCATGTCGACAGATATTAGACGTGCGGAACCAACCTGTAAATCTGTTTTTGCTGCTTTGATAAGCGTTTTCACAAAAGTCTAAATAAAGTCACTGAGTATAAATCGGAAGCTCTATAACATACATTTTACACCAACAGCTCAAATAACATGTTGTCATACAACCGATCAAAATTGTTTTATTTTTTATTTTAACAGGCGCTGAAATAAGTCAGCGTCCTCTCCACAAAATGGCAAAAAGTGGTGAAACATTACATTTTTGCCTAAAAGGATTTGTACCAGGAGTGAAATGATGGTCATTTATAAACACGGCGTACGACGTAACTACGCTGAAGCTGACATGTAAAGCAAAATATTTTGTCCATATTTTAACAGGTTTTTCATCTACCTGAATTCAGGGCAACTGAAACCAGCTAAGATTTTGAGCAGGACACGTTGGATTTGACCCCTGCACCCTTCTGACAATAGATCTATATGTTTGGGTTGCACCCCCTGCTGCATAATAATGTGAAAATAATGTCGTAACAGGCGGGGAGGCGGTTGCCGCGGTGTCAGCGACGCTGCACGAGCCGCCGCTGCCTGGTGTACGTACCCGGGGTCGCTTCCATTCAAAGTTGATGGGCACGCTTTCGCTGAAGAACAGCGATGAGTCACACGCGGGGAAATCGGGATCTTCAAACAGCTGCTTTCTCCGCAGACACTCCTGCCTCAGCTGCTCGAACGTCTTCCCGTCCGCCTGGGTGCTCACTGCGCTGGTGGCCTGAGGACCGCCGGACAGTGCTGTGAACTGGTACGGCATCTCCGAACCCGGTTGGAAGTGACTCTGCAGGGGTTGATGGTGAAGTGGTGAAAGTGGTTGCCTGTGTTTGGTATGTGCTGCTTTTCTCATGTGCGTGGGTGTACACGGGAACACACCCTCTTCAGGTAGAACAGGTTCTAAAGTGTGAAATGTCCTGTCTAGCTGGGCTGCTTCTGTGCCTTGGGTTGCTGGCTGGAATTTTTTCTAGAGGCTTGCGGCTGGTAGGTTGGAATGTTGAAAATGTTTCACAACGACAGATTTTTGTCTTTATTACCAGCTTCTCTACATGGTGCTATACAGGAACATCCCTATGGGGGGGGGGGCTTCAAAAAACCTTGGCGTTTTAGAATTCATATCATAAATAAAGATGTTGCCGCTTAGAGACAAATTATATTAGATTCAACTTATTTATTTATCCATCTGCTGCTTCCTCCAAGCCCCTGACCCGCAAAATCTTTGCATTTCCCACTTTTTCTTACCAACTGAGATCACGTTTACTCGGCTTAAATTCTGACCGTGTCCTAGTCGTGTTTGTCCATTGAAACCTGAACTGCAATGCAATGTATTTAATACAGTAATATTGCACTTTAACTGCATTAATTTACCTGTTTACCTTTATTTCTGATCCCACATGTGTTATCGAGACGTGGAGGCCAAGAAAACAGGGCTGTTTGAGTTCATAAACGCAGTTTGTTGTATAAATGGAGATACGTGTCGTATAATAAGCTGTTAACCTGAACTATGCAGTATTTTTATGCATTTTTTTATTATATAACGGGAGCCTTATTTTAAAGAAAGGTCTTTAATAATAAGTGAAGCGAACACAGGGCTTTCAGTGTTTGTACAGTGATGTGAATACACACATTCAGAGAGTGCATAATGGAAAAGTGATACTACACTTGGGACGAATACCCGAGTAAAAGTACACCAGAGGCGGAGGGCGAGGCTGTGAATCTCACTCTTGTTCTGATCACGTTTTGAGGGAAACATCCAGTGCAAACATAGTACCACACTGTGCTGCACCACGGTGTCTTGCTGGAGCTTGAACAGTGTGTGCAACATATATTTGTTACGCCTTTAATAATGGTGAGGATGCACAAAAACTGGCTGTTTCGTGGATGACGGAAAGAGATTCTTCTCCTGAGCCTGAAGATCCGTAAGTTGAGCCTCATGGATTTAAATTTCATCATGGCTTCCTCCGCCGTAAACTGCCCCGTGCTACCTCAGATAAGGAACATCTTCAAGTTAAAGCTCTAGCTTTCTGGGCCAGATACTGAGATGCTGGTTGATGCCTTTGTCTCATGCAGGTTTGGATACTGGAGCTCCCTGTCTGACTGCCATGCCTACATCATCTCTCCCTCTCCAGCTCATTCAGAACATCACAACCAGTATCACCATCACTGCAATTTTCCAGTCTTTTCACGGGCTACATACTGGATGTAGATATGACTTCAGAGTACTACTGCGAACCTGTAAGGTGCTCACAGGACTGGAACCAACTTACCTCTCTGATCTCCTCACTAGCTATGAACCAAATCACGCTCTACCCTTGCAAGATGGCAATGCGCACGTAGCTCTGGAGATCTTTTTGAAGGCTGTAGGTTGTGGAGAGTTTTAGGGCCCCTAAACTGTGTAATGATCTTCCTCTTGCAGTGAGAAAGAAGTCTTTCTATTGCAGCCTTAAACAGTAGACTTACAACCCGCTTGTTCAATTTATTTTTCAGTACTTGATCCCAGCTGATGTTCACAAGCTGTTCTTCTTTTTTGGTTCTCTTTCTACCTAAGGTACCTTGGTTCCCCTGCAACACCACCACAACCACAACCACAACCACAACCACAACCACAACCACAACCACAACCACAACCACCAACCAGAAGGCTTCCCCCTTGCTGGAATGATGCTACTGATGGACCTGATTGAAAACAGAGTCCAAACTACTGAACCGTGTGTGTGAAAAGCTCACTATCACACACACCTTGACGTGTATGCAGGTACAAGACCTTTGCGAGTCGTAGACCTACCATTGACTTCTGTAGTTTCATCATCAGTGTTACTGCTTTGTAAGGAAGTTCTGAACATTAAAGGTGCTGGACATAAAGCTGCTGGACCTGATGGGGCCCCAGATGGGTGCTGTGTGTCTAAGGACCACCAATGTGACAGTGTTGTTACCATGTGTCTTCTGCCTTCTGTAGACCCCACACGCTGGCCAGGCTTCTTCCTACTCAAAAAGTTTGATGAAATCAGATTTTTTTTATGAGACATTCCTGTTCCCCTGGTTTGTCCTTCAACAGATATGTCTTGTTTCAGCAGTGGTCCTGGTGTTCAGCAGAGCTTCTGAGGATCTATGCATACTCTGTACCATGTAGACTTTGCATTGACCTCAGTGCATTATGGGTATCTGTCCTGAGGGAGCCATTGTGTAAAGACAGGGGTAAAGACTGGGATAAACACCTGAATAACAACTCCACATTTGTTTGCTGCCTGCATCTCAGCAGCTTTCACTCAGAGCTCCATGTGTTCTTCTGTCCTACTGGTACAGGTATCCCAGGAGTCAAGGAAAACACAGACTGCAGTAAAACAGATGGAGTGCAGCACCACCTGGCACATCAAATTTTCCAGCAAACATATTTATTCATTGACGCCATGAAACAAAGTCCTCAGATGCCTGCAGTCCACCTCCTCACCTTTCTCGACACACTCTACTACTGCAGACTCAGAGGACTGCTGCGGGTGACACCACCTACACTTGTATTTAAAGACTTGTAGTGTAGAGGTTCAACAGTAGTGGTGACAGACTGTTCCTTGATGTGTGCCTGTGCTGCTCACCACCACTCTGCAGTCTGCCTGTGAGATAGTCCTCCTCCTGGTGCATCAGTGGTCACTTTGGTGAGCTTCTCCCTCAAGTGGAACAGTTGGATAGAGAAGTGAAAAACAGGACTGTCAGATGCAGATGCAGATGATCACATCATTTACTCCTATTTGGTCCTGGTAGGAGGGGTCCAAGTGATCATCTGGCATCTGGTTTTTGGTGAGGGTCAATGGTGGGTGGATGGAAGCAGATGGATATTGCTGTGAAGGGAGGGTTGATTTAAATGTACTAAATTGACGTGTTTGGATGCCCTGTGATGGACTGGAACCCTGCACCTGTTGCTTCTGCATCAGGGTCCAGATCACCAAGACCCTCCTTAGGGTAAAACGATTAGGAGGAGGAGGAAACTGACCTGTTTAACTGCTGAGTTCTAATAGCTGGGTGAAGATCAGCAGATTCATATAAGGAACAACGAAAGGAAGGACAAGTGTGCATGAGGGACCCAGGTTCGAATTGCCTGAGGAAAGAACTTACCCTGAATTGACCCAGTAAAGCTGAACAGCTGTATAAACAGGTAAACCACAGTATCTGAACGGTGTAAACCTGTCTAAAGAGATGCAGCCACAAAAAAGAAGGTATGTAAACAAATAGTAAAGAAATAAGAATGTAAATGTGTATAAAGACAGCAGGTGTGGAAGTGTGTTTTGACAAACAGCTGTTCAGGTGCACCTGATGTCATTGGTTGGCTCCACCCGCTAAGCTAAGCCTTGCTGTGCTCTTTGCAGGTATTCTTTTGGGGTTTATTGGAGCTTCAGGAAAGTTCTGCTTAACTTCTGTGTTTTACTGCCACCTACTGTTGGTCACTTTGCCTCTGTTATTTTTGCCGAACTGCATGAGGAAGGTGGTCTTTTTCTTGGTTGCGATTTGTACCAGTGTGAAGTTCACCATCACTAAACTCCCCATTAGAAATAAAGAAATCATATGTAATTTTACACAATTCCAACCATCTGTCCTGTCAGAATCTCCTTTTGTTTCTTCAGCTGCACGTTTGGGGCACATTTAGACTGATTTATTAGATGCCAGAACTGAATGGCTCTCTCCAGGTGTGGAACCAGATGTGGAACCTATAGGATCTTTGATTGATTGTGAGCAGGTAGGTATACAATATGGCACCAGTTTGGTGATATGTCTCAGATACATGTTGCAGTTGCTGGAGGAATCTGTGGTAGCGACGTGAAGAGTGTGTGTAGTAGCAGGAGGATCAGTGTGTGGTGGCGACTGGAGGCACAGTGCTCCTACAAAAAATCAATGCAAACACACGTAAGTGGATTGTTGCTCGAGTCAAAAACACGCTTCCACATTACTGGTCTCTCCAGGATGATTTCCTTCAGGAACAGTGCTTACATGTTGTTTCAGTTACACACAAATGGAAGAGAGACACTTTGTACTTTACTGCCAGAAACATCCAGCTGGATTTTTAATGGTACCTAAATTTTTAGTTTAGCTTCCATATGGTTAATTTCAGATGATAAATCTCTCATCCAGGCTGCACAATCTAACCCCCGAGGGAAGCTGGTGTGGCTGGAGGCGGGACGGACATCTGTAGCCCCGATTCATTTATCTTTGTTAGATGTATTCAATGCATCCACAGTAACTTTGGTCGAGTAGTTTCAGTCAGACCTTTTTCACGATACGTTCTCTATCTTTTCACCTTTTTTAAGAGCAAAAACCAGATAGTCCTTCTCTGTTTTAAATTTTATCAGTTGTAACAACCTCTGGTCATATAAAAAGAGCAAAAGAAAAGTTATAATAATAAATGCTATGGGCCTCTGAAGAGGAAACCAAATTTATGCCGCCATTTTTGAAAACGCCCACATGCCCCCCCCCCCCCCGCCTGTTTAGTCCACTTTTATTGAGTCATGTAGTGTAATTTTTCCGGAGTAGCAAATTTCCTAACACTCAGTTGTCTAAGCCAAAATAAGATTTTTGCAGATATTTTAAAGAAAATGAAAAATCTAAATATGTTCCTTGCTAAAGTATTAAAACAAAATGGAAATTAAATCCCTAAAAAGGACACAATGGTGAGGCTGTGAAAATGAAGGAATGGTGTGAGGGTGAAGACTAAAGAACCAGCTACAGAAGTTGGAACCAAAGTCACAGAGATACACAAAGACCTAAGACAGCCTGTGTATCAAACCCCATCTCTAGAGTGAAGTATGGTGGTGGCAGCATCATGCTGTGGGGATGATTTTCCATCAGCAGGGGATGGGGCATCTTGTCAAAAGTGAAGGAAGATTGGCTGGAGCAAAAATACAGGGAGGTGCTGTAAGAGAACCTGCTTCAGAAATCTGAAGTTCACCTTTCAGCCAGACAGGTCAGAGCAACACTGGAGGGGCTCAGAAAGAAAAAGCTGAATGTCCAGAGCAGCCCAGTCAAGGTCGTGACCTCCATCTGACCGATAATCTGTGGCACGATTTGATCCCAACCAACCTGAACCACCTGCTGCAGATTTGCCAAGATGGACAGAGTAAAATAACTTCCAAACAGTGTGTAAACCTGGTACATACTGACCCCAAAATGATTAAAACTGTTAATCTAACAAAAGGTGGCTCTACCAAGCATTGACGTGTGAGGCAAATATTTATGCAAACAACACGTTTCCATTTTTGTTCTTTTTTGTGGTTTTTTAAAAATATCTTCAAACAAATAAATTATTTTAGCTCTGAAAATTTAGTGTTGGAGAACACGAGTTCAACAAAAATACTGAATACTGAATTTGTAATCCGGCCAATGTTGACTGTTGACCGAATGGCGACTTTCAAGGGGTCTGAATACTCCTGCGAGCCACTGTAAAAGCAGCGAAGGTGGGAAAAGCACTCGAGGACAGACTGTTCATTTCTGCATATCACAGTGGATGCATTAGGAGACGGGCAGGAATCCAGACAGCTGCCATCTTATATTTTACAACATTTTAACAGCGACGGTGGATCTTCTGACTTTAGTCATTTTGCATGTAGAAGGGATTCCGGCGGAAGCGGTAAACCGTTCAAGCCCTACACACCACATTAGGAGAAACCAGATAAACTCAAAACTATTGCTGTTGCTTTGAAATTCATCAGATGTGTTTAACAATGTGCATTACACGCAGGTGACCGCTCTGGCTGGAAAAAATGAAATAAATACAATATTCGGTGGGTCTAATTACCATGAGGAAAACGGCGGGCTGTGTTGGCTGGACTCCCTGTCCTCCCAAAGACGTGTACCTGGCAGCGAGCTCACACCCCTCTGATGCCAAGCCCTGCTTCATCTATCGCTGAGTGCTTTGGGAGTGCGAGTAAACAACTGTTACAGCCAAAGCTGTGGGTACAACCACAGGGGACGGAGACTGGATGTACCAGAAGGTGTCAGGATGGTTACTGGAACCTGCTAACACCGTCTCACATTTTAGGTCTTATTAAAACGAGAAACCCGGAGAAAGGAGGGAAAGCAGCGTTTTTATGCCCTTCCAATTGTGTCGGGCAAATTCCCAAGGACACATAAGCGAAACCCGATTTTGTCCAGATGTTCATAACAGAAAGTGGGCTTTTTTATACCTTTAATCTGTAGCATCTTTTCTTCCCTCTGTTCTGAGCACCGTGGACCTGAGGATCTTCATTTCCTGCTCCCTTGTGTACCTGCTGAATAAGGGGCTTCGACAATAAACGTTTCTCGGTTCTGCGTTCCACGTTTGACGGGCTCTTGTCAGTTTGTCAGCTACGCTTGTCAACCTCACGGTTTCATTAGTTAACTAGCTGTCTATGCTGGTTTAGGAGGGGAGATAATGAACTAAACCAGAAGGACGCTGAAGGCCGTGGAAGCGGTTCTGGGCTGTCAACCATTTCATGGCAAATTTGATTAGAAGAAAGAGGCCACAGAGGAGCCTCGGAAGACTTTTGTACTTGAGAAGCAAACAAGGCTTCACCTCAAGGTATAATTTTTTGGAAAATCAGCCTTTTAGTAAGAAGGTGCTTAATAATTGATGGTATTATAACCATGTGTGAGATTTCTTGAAACGCAACATAACCCACAGGTAAGGGGGTTTTTATCGATTGCATCTCGGCGGTAAAAGCGCCTTTAGATTTCCGAACATAGTTCCCTCCTCTGCCGTGTGCCTAAGATGAGGACTTTTTGATTTTTGATGTGGCCAAGA
This sequence comes from Arapaima gigas, assembly GCA_900497675.1. NCBI lineage: Eukaryota > Metazoa > Chordata > Actinopteri > Osteoglossiformes > Osteoglossidae > Arapaima > Arapaima gigas. The sequence continues at coordinate 179,017 of UFQX01000827.1, read as the reverse complement.
ACCCTGAGATGTCAAACCACAAACAGAGCTGCGATGTTTAATTATCGCTGCAAATTTTTGTACTCTGGTGTCCAAATATAGACAGGAGCAGACCTTCGGGGTATGAAGCTTAAGCGATTTTACTAACTAAATGATCAAAATGGGCAGCGGCTCTTTAGCGACGTAAAATCGAAAGCTGAGCGTGTGGAAACGGAACCTTCGGCAAACAATCTCTATGGCACATAAACCGGCTCTTTTGCGGGGTGCCGGGTCCCCCGCCTAGCTGGCCAGTTTATCTCTCAAAGTCCATCAGTTTAGCTGGACTAGCCGGGCATCATGAAAACGGCGTTTTGCACATGGCTGGACCCACTGCTGCTGGCAAATGTGCTTCTGTGTTCCCTTAAGCACAGCAGCTCACAGGACTGAATTTCAAGCTTCTGGAATTTACAGATAGGCTAATCCTTATATCAGTTTAATCTTAATAATAAGAATTGGATTTCTTGGGGGATTCTGAGACTCCCCTGCATGGCACGTTGTAGATTTGAGCTTCAAGAAGATCTCAGAATGAGAATTTATTAACTCTAACCCCAATTAGTGTGAAATTATGCCGTGATTTTTTTTTGTTATTTTAACATGAGCTGGGTTGAACCGCGGCTGCAGGCTATCCGTGGTCTTGCGAGGGAAGAAGATCTGGGGAAGATGAATAGTACATCATGTGATATTATTATAGTTTCACTGTATTTATACAGAGCTTGGAGGAAGAGTAGACCCCAATGGAAAGGAAACCGAGCACAATGGATGCAAAATGCCTTGAGCATGACTCTAAAAACCTCAAAAAAAAAAGGAACAGCCGAACCGAACAAATAAAAATAAAAATTGACCGTTAAATGAAAGGCCCAGTCAGGTGGGGCGAAGAAAGCTTTCAGAAGAAGAATTGCACTGGATTTAGGGGAAAGAATCACAACGCTGTACACCTTTAGCCTGCTTTCCACGACCCCTATTTTCAAGAATTCTCTTTTATGAGTCAGTAAAATGTACCTCAAATTCAATTTAGGATCCACTGCTCCCTGAAATGAGAAATGTCTTGAAGGCAGAAAAATATACAACACGAAACCCTGAAGGAAAATAAAAAGAGTGATCAATGTCAAGGAGTCATTCTCCCACGTAAGCCTGCCTTATACGGAAGATTTATGTTCATGTTTATTTTGTTTTATACATTTGATTGTTTCACGAAGCATCCAGCAGCATATTTCGCCTTCGGTGTTTCAGTGCTTGTGTTGCAGACATTGATTTGTTGCCCACGATACGCGGCTCACGCCGTCCCAGTGGCGACGGAGGAAAGAGATCAGAGAAGCTGCGGGCAGTAACCAGACAAACAGCTCGATTGATCACACGCTGATTACTAATCGATAATTCTAAAATAATTCCTCCCCTACGACAAGTGAGAGGAGACGGTTGCTAAGCAAACTGCCAAACTGTATTGCTGCCAGTGAACGTGCTGAGCTCTTGTCCCAAACATACAGTACTGTGCAAAGGTGTTAGGCGTGCAACTTCAATGTGTGTTGAGAAGTACAGGTAGATTCTTATCCACCATCAGGGTGGTTTCTGATTGGTCCCAAATTCATTCTGCAGCCTGAGAATGACCTCAAACACCCAATCTCAGTCATACACAACTATCTTGAGCAAAAAGAAGGAATCCTGCAACAGATGGTCTGGTCCCCACAGAGCCCTGATCTCAACATGATCCAGTCAGTCTGGGAGGACATGCAGAGACAGTCAAAGTGTGCAGAAGAACTGTGGCCAGTTCCTCAAAATGTTTGGAAGAAACTACCAACCTCTACCTTAAACTGCATGCAAGTTTGCGTAAGAGAACCGATGCTGTTTTAAAGGCAAAAGTTGGTCCCACCAAATATTGATCTGATGGAGGTTTTTTTTGTCTACTGCACTTTTTTAGAAGGTTTATTCATTATTAAGTATTCATGGCATTATTTTTGGAACCATCCTCGCTTTATAGTGTTTTCCCCACAGATGCCTAAGACTTTTGCACGGTACTGTATGTCATTTTTCATTTTGCTTGCAAACCTCACGCATCTGTCACCCTGAAACCTGCGCCCACCTGTCTGTCTCACAGTCACCGTGGTTGTGAGGTTTAAAGTAAGGCAACCGTCCAGTTAGGCCGTATTGCGAAGACTAGAGCGGAGTAAAGTACAAGCGGAATGTGTGAAACTGGTTTGTCCAGAACATTTCAGATGTTCTGCAGCACTTCCCAGAGACACAGGACACCTGAGCATCGCTCTGTTTCCTCTCTTCTGCCCAGTTCGACCACCAACAAGTGCCGCCCCATTCGTGCTCAAACTTCCGACTTGGTCTCCTGCAAGTTGCTCCTTGTTCTTATAATCCGCCGAGCTGCACGTGTGGGGGAAACTGTACACTGTAAGCACTGCATTCTAACTCTTAATCGACTGGAATCACAGCAATTCAAATCGTCACCCCCCGCAGTGCGTGGCGGTCAAAAGTCAAGGTGTGGATGTAGTTTATTTAAAACAAAAACAAAAGTTTGTGCCATTTATATTTTAAAAAATTATCTTTATTTCTAAAAAATACAATTTGTACGTTTATATTGCAACTTGTGACACATCGTTTCTTCTCCTCCCCCGAATAATAAGAAAACGTACAAATGCACTTTGCTGCTTGAATTCCCAGAGACACGCGTGGCGCCGTTTTCTTTGTTCCCCGCTGCAGCTGCTCGAGCTCCGGAGCAGAACACGGCGACATAGACGGTGACGTGCAATGACGGCGACGGCGAAAACAACGACACGCAATGACAGCGACCAGAAGGGGACCCACGGGTTCTCCGCCGTTAAAATACACGAAACCGACCGCTCAGAACTCGCATGCAGATCCCGGGCTGTAGGCCTCATCCGCACTTCAGACGCTCCGCTTCTTACGAGCTCCTCGTCTCGGTCGTCCGTTTCGTTCAAACCCAAAACCACAAAATGATTATTTTCATAACCCCCCCGACTATTCCGCTCATTGGCTGCTGTGCTGCGGCGAAGATATAACTGTGTTTTCATTCGTCATTTAGTTTTATGAGCCTCGAAAACCATCAGCAGAACATTTTAAATTGAGTTTATTTCTCACAATGTCACGGGACTTCTGCCTACAGGTGGCGCTGTTGAATCAGCGAGCAAAGTCCAGCTTTCGTCTGATTTTTTTTTTCCTGTCTCCCATATATATATATATATAAATTTCGTCATGGCTGTATTCAAGCAGTGGAAAGCACAACTTTTACTCAGCGCTACATACAGATGGATAATATTCATCGTGGACCTCCTGCTCACGGAGGGGAAGGGGGGCAATTAGCATTTTTCCTCAAAGCTCGATTCTCTCCAGTCTGAATTCTGTGCTAAGAGCTTAAGTTTTAATAGTCACAGTGGGAAAATGGGCACATCCCCAGCTACTGCTTAAGTAGAATGGGCATGTATAATTAACCAACTTCCCCAAACGGACTTTATTCACACACGCAATTATTGTTAACCTTTATTTAGCTGAGACCTTTGTCACCGATGGTCGACGTGAGTGACAGGTGTACTCGCACGGCTGGGGGCAACTGTGACGGCTTAGGGTTAATCTCACCATCGTTTGACCCCAATTCTAACCCTAACCAATGTTTAACCCTAACCTTAACCCTTACCATTCTTAAACCCCAACACTAAACCTAACCCTAATGGTTAACCCTAATCCTAACCACTGTTTAACCTCAACCCTATCTATTGTTTAACCCCAGTGCTAAGCCTAACCCTAACCATTGTTTCACCCCAGCCCTAACTATTGTTTAATCCCAACACTAAGCTTAACCTTAACCATCGTTCAACCCCTACCCTAACCATTGTTTAACCCCAACACTAAGCCTAACCCTAACCAATGGTTAACCTTAATCCTAACCATCGTTTAACCCCAGCCCTAACTATTGTTTAAATCCCAACACTAAGCCTAACCCTAACCAATGGTTTACCTTAATCCTGACCATTGTTTAACCCCAGCCCTAACTATTGTTTAAATCCCAACACTAAGCCTAACCAATGGTTAACCCTAATCCTAACCATTGTTTAATCCCAACACTAAGCCTAACCCTAACCAATGGTTATCCTTAACCCTAACCACCGTTTCACCCCTACCCTAACCATTGTTTAACCCCAACACTTACCCTAACCAATGGTTAACCCTAATCCTAACCATTGTTTAACCTCAACCCTGGCTATTGTTTAACCCCAACACTAAGCCTAATCCTAAGGTTTGTAATGAGTCTCTCTTATTCGTACCTTCATGTTTCTGCTGAACCATTGCTAATAATTCTTATTCATTTCCATACATGAGGCTGCAGTGATAGTTCAACCTTCTCAGATTTTTCACACAAATCTTAACAGCAGAGCGTTAGATGTTGAAGAAGCAGATTCCATTTGAGTTATTTTGTTTGAGCAAATTTTTCATCGAGACACTCGGCTTCAAAGTTCCAACTCTTTTTCGCAGTTGGGACCGCATAATAAGTCTGGATGAATTAATATACAAAGGAACGGCAACGGACCCTCATCGCTCATCTCTGTACATTAGAATCTTGAATTTCCTCTATACGCATGTTTACTCTATTTACTCTTATCTGTTTTAAATTAAATTACGTTCCACATTAGTGAAAGCCACCAGATAAAAGCAATGAGAAAATCAAAAAGAACGCAGGTTTCCAGTGAAATTTAATTTGCGTGTTTTACATATTAACATGACACTCGGAATAAACTCAAAATCAGTGTTGCCATAGAAAAATTATAAAAAATTACATTTATTATCTACTATAAATGTTTGTCTTCATTGCTCCAGTGTTGTCTATGATACAGGAATTTAGCTACAACCGTATAGAAAATACAAAAAGGTTAAAAATAAACGTCATTCTCAGCCTGCTTTGCACTGGGACTCTACTCTTTTATTTGTAGAGCGTGAAGCAGCTAGTTGCTCGTGTAGAAAAACGTTGTGTAAGTTGATGTGCTCATCAGAACCTCACGGCATCACCTTCTCACGCGGCGTTTTACCTTCACGTGACGACACGGACGGCCAACAAAGCGCTCGAAACAAGCCCGATGAAGCGGCGAAGAAGAACGAGCGCGTCTGGCTTAGTCGGCCTCGCGTATTCTCTGTCGCCCGGGGTCTCAGGACGGGCCGGCGGCGGCTGTTCTCGCATTTGGTCGGAATGTTCCCGCGGAAGCGCACGTCCGGCCGCTCGCTCGGAGGTCTACGCCCGCCTCGCAGGCGACGCTAGGAAAAACGACGCAATTTTTGGGGCGAACATCATCTTCACCTCAGGAACCAGGCAGGCAAACACACAGTGATCCAACGCAACTAAAATAAAGGTTCATATTGTAATTTTGCATCTCTGTTAAATAGTAAGTCAAAATGGAAATTCAAAGAAAAAAAACAAAAAGCAAAAACAGGCCTTTTCCATTTTCTCTGGTCTCTCTTTTCCAGGAACTGTAGATGGGCAGCGGCGATTCGGAGGTGGAAATGTCCGTAATGAATATTATATATCGAAAGGAACGGGCGAAGGCCGTGATAAGAGCTGAGTACATATGACTGTACAAAACTGAAAAAGTAGCCTATCTGGATGTACCAAAAATAGCCCTCAGCTCCTGGACTAGATGTGTTTATACGGCCGTCTGCGGGCGCTCCCTGGGCAAGCTCCCGGCTCCTGGATCAAAAACAAATAGCTGCTAATAAGGTGTTCCAGCTCCCTTCGCCCGGCTCTTCCCACCGGGAGGCGGATGCAGAAAGTGGCCTCAGACGCTTCCGAATCTGCTCCGGAAAACACTGGAAACTGGGGAGCACCCGTGACGACACACGACCATCCATACATCCATCCATCCATTCACAGAGACCACGTATCTAATCCTGGGTTGCTGTGGTCCGGAACCCATCCTGTCACCTCAAACACATGTCTTTGGACTGGGGGGTGGAAACCAGAGCGAATGGAGGCAACGCAATGAAAACGGGAAGATTAAGCAAATTTGACACAGACCGAACTGGGTTGAAACAGTGGAAAACCAAACAAAGAACAACGGGATACGAGAAATAAATTGGAAATCGGGAGGTTTCCAAAGGTGTTGGTTGTCTAAGTAAACGCAAAAGTTTTCCCCCTGTTTTCCACTTCTTCACTCTGCCCTTAACAGTCAACTGGTTGCGATTCCTTAGTGCTCCCTTGAGCGGAGGAGGAGGAGGAGGGGCTCTCTCCTCGTATCACCTCCTGCTGGCTCCGGTAGGCCTGGATGTGAGATAAGCGAATGAGAAGAACCCGGGGAGCTCAGTTCCTCCGACTCGGGCTGCTGGCAAGGACGTCCGTGCAGCGTCCGAGGCTTAAGATCCCGAGATGCGAAGGGCACCTGGTTCACATGTGCGGAAAACACTCGATCCAACATTTTGACCTGCGGGCTGTTTGGGTTCCCACCAAGGAGCACAATATATCCAAACGGTGAGGATGTGCGAAAGGCTTGTTGCTTTTCTCCACAGTTTGCCTCTCATTTTTGCTTCAGTTTTGCTCGGCTTCCCATCTGCACGGTACTCGATCCCGCTGAGTGAACACGAGAATTCACGATTGTTTCCGTATAAAACCGAGAGGAGACAAACGTGGAAAGTAGGGGAATATACAGCGGACTCTGACGGACACCTTCGTGGGGCCCCCGTCGCGGTGGGTCACGTGGAACCGCAGCGAGTTCAGCTGCAAACCCTGAAGTGAGACAATCTACCGGGACTGGAGCTCTGTTTTTCGGCCGCCGCTCGCGGGTCCAGCTCCTCCCTGAGACCCACAGATAAACTCAGCTTCCGGGACCATCCGAGACTCCTGCCCGCACCTAGGCCTTACGTTGTTTTGATGCCCTCGAAGCCACAAAACGTCCACCTCTTCTCCAGGCTGGCGCCCACGCCTGTGAGCTGCTGCCTGAATGTGCAGGGCAGCCGTGCCAGCAGGGCCTCCACCTCAGAGGCGCTTATCTGGGAACAGAGTAAATGCAACAGATTCACACCAAACAAACAATTAATCCTCAATTCTTTCAAGGCTAATTTTTTTTTGAAGAATTTTGAATATTTTTCAGTCAGAATGATGTTCTGCGAAGGTGGCCAAATATCCTCTTCATTTGCGAAATGGTTATAAACAACAAGACAATGTTGCAATGTTGGCAAAATTTACAGAAGTGCATTAAAACTACGTACGACAATAAGCATAAGAAAACTGGGGATTTTTTTGTTTTTTGTTTTGTCTTTAAAAAATTTGCACGAAAAAATGCAACAATAAGAGCTGACGTGCACCTCCGTTATTCGCCTGCGCTATTGCTGTGCGTCCCACCCATTAACCCTTTCCCACCTGCTTTTGTTGACCCATTGCAGGACTTCGACGGCGCTGTTAAACCCAAACGGATACGTAACGGGGCCAGTAGGAGATGGGATCACAGCTCACTTTACAGGCTACACATGGTGAGTCGTCCCTTTTCCTGCAGATGCTTACTGGTCAAATTCAGAATTCCTGTTTCGGGGTTGAGATCCTGTTGGGCTAATAATATTTCAGATTGCGGAATCTCCCCCTGTGAGAAGTGCACCTCGTGAGGGCTCAACATTTAACTTGTGTGGATGTGTCAGAGGGAATCCCTCGCCGGCACTCGCGCAGTCACCGAAGTAATGAAAAGCCGTGTCTAAGGGGATTAAATATATACCTCTGCCTTGGCACGCTATATTTTATTTATTCTGTTGCTTAGTGGATGCTTTTATTCAGCCCATAGACAAATTTCCATTTTTACACTTGGATATTTAGCTGAAGCAGTTCAAACTGAGTTGCTCTCTCCTGGATACCGGAGTCGACCACCTCTGGGGATCCCGACTCCGAGCACCACGCCATTGGCTCACTGGTTCTAAAACTAAGGGAGGAAAGTAGATGACAAGAGGGTGCAAACTGGGGGTAAACGCGGTGCCGGCCTTCTCCACGACACGCCTTCCGAATCACACGGGAACCCTGAAGTTCCACAGCGTGAGCTCCTGCAGCGGGGCGGTGTGGGTAAAAGGTGTGGGAGACAGGCCAGAACTAGAGGCGGACCAGCTGCTCCGTACCTTGGTGTCCAGCCGCTGTAGGTATGAGCAGATGTACTCGATGCTGGCACCGAACGGGTGGACGTGGAGGAAAGTGGAAATGATACCTAGGGACAGAAAAACAGCAAACTGTGTCCATTCAAGGATGACAATATATATGAAAAAATATTTCAAATGGAATAAATGTAAACACAAATCACCTATTTACAATACAACGCATTCACAAGGCCAAAAATATTATCCTTTCCATGAACAAAATGGAAGGAAACAGAAAAGCAACTATTTTGTCAGTGGCGTGAAGCATTATTATTATCATTATTATTATTATTATTAATAACAACTTTCTCCAAAGCAACACACAATGTGAGGTTTGTAGACGAAGCTGCTGACAGTTATTTGCCTATTTAAACAGCAGGGGATTCTGTTCTATTCCATTTATTCTTTCATTCATTCTATTACATGTGCAGTTCTATTTTAAGAACTGTGCTCATGTGGACCGAGGCACAAGTGAGGATTCAAACCCAAGTCCCTCTATTACAAGTAGCCCCCAGCTACAAGTTAAAGCGTCATAGTCAAGTGCTGAATAAATGCGGCGTATTTGAATGAAAGAATATTAATTTTTCAATATTAAATTTCAGTGCCCCCTCCCCCAAAAAAACATGTTTTGAATGATTTACATTTCTTTCCTGCAGCCATGGTCGCTGGTTACTGTTAAAATATGACTCCCACTTGGAGTACGAAATCACCGTTTGCTGCTCTTGGCCCGGTTCTCCAGGCAACAGTGAGCCACGTTTAAGTAACACACACACACACACACACACACCGACACACAGCATCCTCCCTTGTTGACCACAAAGGAAGAACCAGCACCCCTCTGTCACATTCACGCACCTACATTTATCAAGAGATTAGGATAGTTACCAGGGGTTTTCTAGCCGCCGGTCTTCCAGCACGGAACTAAAGCCCTTGAATTTAAACTTGGGAATCAATGGATAAACATTTAGAATCACAGGTTCCAGTATTTTCTGTCTGCATTATTCAGATAATAGCGCACATAAAGATAAAGGCTCCGTGAGGCACTTCGGCCTTTAATCTTCTCTGCTACCGGCCATTTTGAAACTTTTTAGGTCCTTTTATTTCTCACCTGAAGTCGAAGCTTTAGCTTAAACCTTTAATTTAATTTGATGATAGTTTCAACCAAAATTATGACAACTGATCTTTCTTAAAGTCTTTGCATGCTGTCAACATTCACTCAGAAAGTAATGATGCACTTCCAGCCCAAGTCTCCTGTGGCTTAAGCTCGCAGCTGTGATTCGGAAAGTACTTAAATCCAAGCTGAGAAAAAGCTTTGAAAAGTCGTGGAAATCCAACTCTGGCCCTGCAACTTCCTTCCTTGATCAAGTTCACTACTAGACTGAAACTGTTAACTTGTGACCGTGAAGAGATAAAAGGACTATTTTCCCCCTCCGATGGATGTGTGTTCATTGTAAACTGGTAGCTCTGCGGTCTTTAATGTGTTGATTCTTTTATTTGCTTTAAATCATCCGTCAAGTTCCGAAAGCCCGAGCAAAAGGGTTCACCAAAACAAACTTCCATCTCCCTCACTTTGACCAACGAGAGCGGACGCCCTTTGAAAACGCGCATCATTAGCTGCCTAACTGTCCCTCAGTGAATCACGGGTTCTGCTCACAAATGCAATTGTTTCTCGCCAAAGATCTCCTCATACTGCATGTCTAAGTAGCCTGGCGCTGACTTGGCTCTAAACCCCAGAGAAAGATGATGATATGTATGAGCAGAAGAACTCAGACTTGACAAACTATGAGACAGAGATCACAAACACTTTGCACCACCGACAAGCTTGGCACATGGTCATGTAGACGGGAAGGTGGGTGGATGAGTGTATGGATGAACATATGAAGGGAGGCACAGATGATAGATGGATTTGCAGATAGGTAGGTAGGCAGATGCCACTCCAAAGCAAACCACTCGAACCAAAAAGACAACTTCCCTGGAACCTTCCCAGGCACCATCCTCTTCTCACCCACCTACGAGCAGGGCCTCGCGTTCGGACTTGACGGGGCTGGGCGGTGGCTTCTCCGGCGGGGCATCCTTCTCCTGAGTGCAGGAGAGCACGGCCGGTGAGGCCGATTCCTGCAGGAAAGAGCCCGGGGCCGTCAAGCCAAGATGCAAATGCGAAGATACCACGCTAAAGCTTCTCTGGGCCGTACAGTGCCTGTGTAAGCATTTTCACAGCGGAAAGCTGTCTTTCACCACCACATTATAGCTGCACACAAGCAACTTTAAGCAGCAGAAGAGAACAACAGCATTAACATATTCATAAATCAAAGGTCATATTCAGACAGGATGCTTCTGGATAAAGAGTATTCCTCATATAACTGTCACCTGGGGGAGATGCTATTTTCTCGCTTCCCATGCATTTGCCATCAGTAAGAAATCAACGGGAAGCTAGAGGTCCCAATGCAATATCTTTTGGAACTGCTGACAAGGGGAGAACAATGTGGTGACTGAGACAGAGCAACAGCAAAGTAAGGTAAGAAGAGCGGCTATGAGGGAAGAGGGGTGGGGGTGGGGGGGGGGTAGCGGAAAAACAGGATCGTGACACATTTCGGAACGTCGACAGACTAAACGAACGGCGCGTTTTTCGGTGACGCCACTCGACAAGGCGGCGGGAGGCCGTCAGGTTTCCTGCTGGCAAGCGGAGCGGTCGCCTCAATCGCGGGCAACCGTGTCCGGCCTTTCTGTGGCAGCTGGGAAAGGATGGGGTCCATAACCTCTTGGACTTTTTAGGGGAATGCAGTCTCGACAGGCGCATGGTAAAACCGGAGGGTTTCGACAAGTAGCAAAGAATCATCGGATTCATTTTTTTCCACGAAACTTTGTTCCGCAGCTACTAATAAATCCATATCGCCAACTTCTGGTTCCCTCGCTGCGTAAGCCTTGGTCCAACCAACCCTCAACCCCCCCCCGAGCAAGTCGCCTGAGAGAAAACGTGATGCTCTAGCCCAGTTCTGTCTCCAGTTCTGTGATTAATCCACGGCGGTTCATTTCCCCCGTGAAGGACCACAACGGGAGGCCGCCTGGGAGTCTGGGAGCGGGGGAGTAACGCGCGCTGGGGGAACTCTGCAGGAAGCACAGCAGGAAGACGGGAAAAGGAGGCCTTTAACTTACATTAGATTGATTAGAGGTCTCCTCGCTCCCTCTGTCATCCTGCTCGGCCGTCTCTAGCTGGAGTCAATTAAAAAAAACGAGAAAAGACGTCAGTGGGATTCCAGCGCTGGAGATACGTCGCGGGCCTTCAGGCCGGGCAACACAGCAGAGGACAGATTTAGGAGGTGAGGGGGATTAAAGTTGAAAAATCAAACTATGAACAGCAGACGCACACACGCACAAAAAAAACCTAGTCTGTTCTAAATATATCCCGGAATTATTTTTCTTAGCTAAAAAGTTAATTTCAAACTGACAATTTAATCAAAGTCTATCATCGCCAAAGCAGGGAATGGTAATTTATTACTCTGCTGGTTTGAATTAATAACTACCATCCAAGCATACAGTGTGGAATTAGAAAGTTTACAGATAAACACGACACATATGCCCCGCGAACAACAGCTCTGCAGCAGGACTGAAGTCTGCAAATCATTTCTGCTCGCGTTTCGCATTTAACACACATATATGCACGGCGCTTAGCGCTTGGGATAATGTCCCGCTGCACGCTGACAGCAGTGAGCAAATATGACAATATTAGTAATAAGTAATAAAATTATCTATGTAGCTAAAACCTGAAAAAAGTATAATAATAAAGAGAAGAAGAAGAAGAAGAAGGGAAGAAGAAGCTACTGCCCTTTACAGCGTTTGGTTAACATATGATTTGTTGTAAACTAGTTATATTAGAAACTATTTACTGACGTGTCCTTTTATGTATTTACTGTTTACACCAAAGAGCCGAGCTAAAGAGGTATCGATTACGCGATATTTAATCGTTACGTTTCCCATACGTCTGTTGGGAGCCACTATAATGAGAAATATAACGTTTTAATCTTCTCGCAATATAATTATGTATTTTCTTGACCTTTTAATAAGCTGACAGACATTTGTAGCTCACTTCAGTTTAACAAACACGACACCAATCCACCATGACCCTCAAGTGGATAAGGGGATTAGCAAAGGAAAGCGTGGATGAGTGACTCGCGTCCCTCACACAGCACACATCAGAAACCCACTTTCACTGCCGAGGAAGTGGAACGCTGAGCAAGCAGCAGGGAACGCTGTCAGGCCTTGTCTTGCGACCGGAAGCGTATTAGTTCAAGTACCAGGGTGCACCTTGTATACGCCGCACTTGAGCAGCAAACACAACCTGAATTCCGCCTGCGAAATTGTCCGTCGCTATATACGCATTCCTTCCGATGCAGCAGGCATTGCCGTAATTCACAGAGCCTAGTGAATATCCAAATAAAAACGACAGCGTCTGACGGACTGTCTTGCACCGGACCGTGGATGCTTTGCGGGTTAGTGCTGCGCTAATGCGGCTCGGCATTTTTGGGCGGAGCGTTCGGTGGGGTTAATAGCAACCACAGCCAAGAAAGTGCACTTGAAGCACTTGGCGCTGCCACGTGCTGTCAATCACGTGGTAATGGGAAAGCGACGGCATCGCCGCTCGAGGCAGAAACCCCCCGCGAGCTGGTGAGTCACATGAAACCAAGGTGCTTTGGAAGCAAACGCCTTTGTTCAGCTGAATGCTGCTTCTCTTTGCTGCTTACATCTCAGGAGGTGAAAGGTGTCAGGTAAATGTAAAACGCGGGGCGGGGACGCGCACCTGGGGCGTATGCGCCAGGGGGAAGCTCCGCCCCCTCTCCTGTAGGCTCTGCACCTGGCTCTCGAGCCGCTGCTTCTCCTCGGCGCTCCTCTCCAGCTCCGCCTCCCGCTGCTTCAGCTCATCGCGAATCTTCAGCAGTTGCTGGCGACCGAACAAAGGGGGGGACGGTGAGCGACAGACGGAGAGCCGGAAGAGTCAAAGAGACGGAAAACAAAAGGAACGGGGGAGGACCAGAGCACTGGGGCTAAGCCCACAAAACAATAATGAACCCACACGACCTGCTGTGGCCCAAAGACACATCACAACATAATAACACTTATTATAATTGCTTGTTTTTTTACCTGGTACTAAAATTTACAGCAATTCTTCCCTGGGACCTTACAAAAGGACACTATATATTGATTTTGCTGTGGAGCACTGACAGCTGGTGTCCATGCATGAAGCCAGATACTTTACAACCTAGCATCTAACTCAAGGGCTTCGGAGCAGAGCCTTTCCTGAGACGCAAATCTGTAAGTTATGGACATCTGCTCCGAAGGTGACCACAGTGTGGGCGAGTAGAGCCGCGAGACACCTTCCCTCCCCGTGCGCCGGTACCTTCTGCATGCCCTGCAACGCCTGCTGCAGGAAGCTGAGCTGCTGCCGCCGGGTGGCCTCCTCCTCGCTGTGCTGCGGGGCCACCGATGCCGCCTTGCCCTGCTCCTGCTTCAGGAGCTCCACCTCGTTCCGGTAAGCATCCAGCTGGCAGCGAAGGCTGTCGTTCTCCTCCTTCAAGGCCTCCGCCTGCGCTGCGGGGCCTGGGAACAAAGCCCAGGACGAAGGTGTTTAAGGAGAATTGCAGCGAGAAGGTTGTATAAGTGCACATGATGTAAAATTCGGTTTCCGCAGTATGAGCAGATAAAGGAGGTGCTCCTCTGGAAGGTTCTCTAATCGAATGTATTATAAAGTTAATATATTTGTACATTTATCACGTATTAACAGTTTTGTTAGGACAATTATCACGTTTGCTAAAGCTTTGAGTGTTTTGAGTTTTCAGTCATCTGTCCCTAGATGAAATATTTCCCATAAGCACTTTTATATTTATCGCATGATTTTTCGCAACGGGAGATTTGACAGGAACGCAGCAGAGGTTACTACTACACGTCTGGTCCTGGTTTAAGTTTTATCCATAGGTTAAGGTGACAATGCCTCACATTAATCCACATTATCGTTTATAACGGAATTTAAGAGGAATGAAATTTCCTGAGGTGGAGAAATCGGCTGCTTGGGTGGATTCAATCACGACGCGTTGCCCTTTTTGACAGAAATAACCTTGAGTTCGCATTTTTTAACTTTCTATCGATCCCTTACGTTGACCAGGTGGAATCCGGCCCATTGCTGCACACAGAGCCGCTTCATCCGCATGATGTTTCAAGGCTTTCCTGCATCCACAGTCTACCTCTCCTGGCTCAACCACTCTCCAACCTGATTTAAACCTGGACATTTCACACGCCCGTTTTCTTCTTCTCGAGCTGCTCAGTTGTGGATTCGCGCCAGTGTTCCGTGGAGCCATTTTCAATTCGGTTTCAGCTTTTTGACGGACGTCGTCAAACCTTCTCACACTGCAGTAATTCACGGTCGACTCAGTCGAAGCAACTTTTCCAGGCCCTGAAGCGGTGGAGAAGCCCCAGCTGTAATACTCCCAACATCATTTTTTCAGCAAGTGTGAAATTCATATGTTGAAAGGCAACGATTGATTTCCACCAAATATCATACATGGTTTTGCAGCCATATAATTCCACCCTGGATTCATCTACCCAAAGAGTCCAAAAGTAATTTTCTAAGTCTAGGTGACCTTTTACACATTAAAGTTAATAAAACAATACAGTAAATTTTCCTAATTTCTTTAGCCCTCTGGGTCTCAATTTCATAATTGAAAAAGCAGGAATTACTCCCCATTCCCACTTTTATCTTTGGTCAAGGAAAAAAAGAACAATAAAGTAAAATATGCTTTAAACAATAAAAAGCAAAGATGCCCAGAAGGTCTTCGGGGGTCCAGGCTATTGCTGCAATTCTGAGCTGCTCACACCAGGTCGCTGTCTGACGTTGGAAGGAATAAGCAAGAAAAAAGTATATGGCAACCCGTTCCATTTGCCAGCACAAAGCATTCAGCCACTTACACCGGTTTGGCGTAATTTTCAGTGCCTGCATAGTCTTCTCTGCTTTACATCTTTAAAAGGCCCCATTCAGATACCACATCCAAAGAGCTGATATAAAAACCTTTTCCAAAAGAGTCTAAATGACTGAGCAGAAAAGATAAGAAATGGGAATTTTAATCACGCGGATGGAATCGTTGTCCATTCTCGCCAGCTATCTGAAATAAAGGCACTCTACAGGAGTGTTAGAATGTTGAAGATATTCCTCCTTATAGATGCTTTACAAAACTTTTTTCAACGCTTAACCGTCATTGTGAATGGGAAGAGAGTCCCGGCTGAAAGCGGAGTGGGGCAACCCCCCCCCCCCTTCCGCAAGCGTGAAGTGTACCTGTTGTCAAAGATGTTACCCTATTACACCCATTCCTCACGCAACAGTTAATACCTTCCGTGTGATCAGCCATTATCATCATTCCTTGTGGAGGAAGAAGGTTCCTGGACCAAAAGTGCGTCATTAAAAACACCAAAATAAAAGGCATTTTTTGGCCCAGTGGCCGTAACGCATCTTGTAATTCATAGCGTAGTTTATAATATCAAAAAACATTTTGATAATTTAGATTATGAATGTTTGTAATATTAAAAAAACAATCACTGCTTCTTTCTTGCTCCTTGCTCCAAAAATGACCCTTCTTCTTCTTCTTCTTCTTCTTCTTATTCTTGTTGACCTGATGGGTGTGATGGATGCCCACGGATAGGAAAGAAGAAGCAGGGTAGCTCTGCCATGTTGCCTTTTTAAATTTAAATCAACTTGTTACGTCCTTTAATTTTCCAAAATGCTCCTGTGACTG
This sequence comes from Arapaima gigas, assembly GCA_900497675.1. Lineage (NCBI taxonomy): Eukaryota > Metazoa > Chordata > Actinopteri > Osteoglossiformes > Osteoglossidae > Arapaima > Arapaima gigas. Next base: position 163,112 of record UFQX01000827.1, on the reverse strand, counting down.
TTTTTTTGATGTTTACATTGTTTTTTTGCTGTTGCTGGGTCGACTGACTTCTCCAAACCAATAACCCAAAGACGGGGGTCGCGTTGCTGGTTCTAAGTGTGGTTATACTGTCTGCTGCATCCACATCAAGATTGTCTGATGTCAAAAGGGATATATATTTTCACAAGATGGCTTTTTACAGAAGAGGACACAATATTATGTGGGGGAACATGGGAAAGTGAGACTACAAGTGGTTCAGCTCAGACTTTGGATTCCTTCTTTAGGCATTTCTTATTTATGGCTGAGAAATCTGAATATGCTTTTTTTTTACATTTATGAATATGTCCTTTTTTAAATACCAGAGGTCACACGTGCACAAAAAATACGAGTGGAGAGGATAAAAATGGGAAAAAAAGCCTGGTAAACCACTGAGTGCATTTGCATATATTTGCATATCAGGGTGCAGATAATGTCATGTTAATGGATCAAAAATGCTGAACTTGTAAACAAAACCGAACCCCGCCCCCCCAATGTTGCCCCGCCTCGATGAATTGGGCGCGTTTAACTTTGCTGCTGATAATTCAAGAAAACTATTGAAACTGGGCTCTCGCTCTTGATCTCCATCTCATAGGGGGCAAAGTGGTACAGCGCGTATCACCAGTGCCTCGCAGCTGCTGCTCGGTTGTGGGTTCGAAGCTGGCTCTGTGTACATGGAGTTTCAAATTTTGCCCACGTTGCGTGAAATGGTGATTCTATACCACTTCTAGTGAGTGACTGAGTGCGTGGCTTTTCCGTAAGGCCCTTGCATCCCATCAGCACTGGGCCGTGTTAAAGCTCTATGGTTCCAGGACCCTGTGTAGGACAAGTGGTTGAAAAAAGATGGATTCGTGGTTGGATGTGCGTTAACGTGGAATCTGGCGTCTCCTCCCTTGACTGTCGTATTTGCCTTCATTCATTCAGCAGATCTTTTTCTCCCAGGCGACTCCCAATGTTCAGTTATTTCCAATAGTTTACTCATTTAAACAGCTGCATTTAGCAGCATCCCAAAGAAGCGAGCCCTGGAAACGCTGTGGTCAAAAGCTCTATAAATGTTACTCCGGCGAGAAATCAATTGTTTTCCGGGGATTCAATTAGCAGACATTGTTCACTGGGGGACACGGACACAATGCAGATAGCTCAGCAGCACTTTGAGAAAAGCACCCAAATGCAAGTCCATTCAGACTGACCACCAGAACCTGGAAGATGGCCGTTGTGTGGAACGACAGCAGAATCCACTCAATGACTGAGTGGGAACCCTAGGAGAAGGAGGCCGATTGATGTCACCTCAGTGCCATCGGTCCCTGCGCAGATGGTTCTCAAATAGCCCCATCATGTGCCGTGCAGACAGAGTAGCGTTGCATTAGATGCTTGGCCACAGGAAGTTCATCCACCCAGGCAGTAAAGTGAGAGGAAATTAAACTGTCACTCCTGGTGCTTGCAGCTAAAACTTATTTAGACTTTTTATGTGATAGTGTGGCTGATTCCCTCACGTCCCTTATCTTATGGTATCTCACCATCGGAATAAAGTCAGACTTCATAAATCCACCTAATTACAATCTTATCTGCTTAATGCCATAAATCCCCCTAATTGCAAAGGCATCTGCCTCACGCCTTCTTTTTAATGGAACTTTCCGAGTGTTCTCGAGCCTGGCTTTTTGAACAGGGGTGTTTGCGCCGGGTGGCAGCGGAGGACCTGGACACTGCACGACAGCTGGCCTCCTGAGGGCGGCGCCGCACCTGAGTCGTCCGAGTCTTTGCTTTCTGAAGCGTCCTCCATGTCGTCATCTGACATCTCCATCTCTTCTTCCCGCCGGATCCCCATCAGCTCCTCATTGTGGATGTTGCGTATCTCCTGTAGGTAAGGAAGGAGACTTTGATGGAGGGTTAAGGGATCATAAATATTCTTGTGCTAACTGCAAGCCCTACTTATCTTCACCCTTAAGAGAATCAAACACTTAACATAATAGATATGAATCAAACATCAGTGAAATAGCTAAAGGAAAACAATGGCTGATTTTTCCAATATTTGATAATGACAATAAATCTTATTTAGACTAGAATAGGGCCAAGTTGGGTGAACTGCTGTCAGCTCTGCACGGCCAGTCGTCCCTGGTCTTATGTTTGGACGTAGAGGTGGTTGTGGTGCAACCCAGCGCTTCCCAGACCCGCAGTGCTGCAGAAGACTCATCGAGAGTGAAATGCACTCCAAAGAGGGACTATCTACTCCGGCAAAAGCCAGACGGGAAACCCAACCCTTCTGCCCCAACCACAAACAAACAGCTTTGCATAAACACTGCCATCTGTGTGGTGCACCAAAAAAACATTGCAGGGGGTCAAGCAGTTACCGAACAGAGCCAACTGTCTGCTGAGAGTGAGAGAAATAAATATGTTAAAATTCACTGCAGTCGGGCAGGTGTTGTGTTCTAGTTTTGAGACGCTTCAAGCTGCTTTAGGGTCTAATGTTACTCTGAATCTGGAAGAAAAGGCAGCAGTCATGCTCTAGCTCTGACTAGATCAGAGCTCCCTTCCACCCTAATGTGCTTAGAGTGACAACAGCAGGACTAGAGGAGATCTCTTTGTCTTGGAGCTTTTACTTACCAAATCCTAGAAGGAAGTTCAAGTGCCCTAGCTGACTTACCTAGAGTATGGCTGTTTGTTCAGCGAGCAGACTTCATTCACGCTACAGAAAACCCACTTTTTCATTTCACTCTGATTCTGTTTGGTCTGAAAACTGCTCCTTACCTTCTGCATGCCAGAGATCACTGGCAGCCTGGTGTGCTGTGAGCGTGTCTGTGACTGAACTCCAGCAAGCATCCATGCTAGACAGACTGATAGCAGTGTCATGCCTTTTGGATCTCAGCATGGAAACAATTTTGAGGAAACTGGGGTCAAAAGGGTTGGCAAATGACACCTGAAGCTGGAACAGCCTTAGGGATGCTGCTTAACCTGCAATGCTCTGACCATGCAGTCTTATCACATGCTCTCACATTTGCTGCCTGGCCCACGTGCTTTATCCATTTTGCATGGTCTCAACTGCAAGCTTTTTACTTTTCAGAGATCAAACTTATGAAGTCAAGCTGTGACGTGAAAGGAAGGCAGAAGGAAAAGCAAACGTTTAGGATTCTACCACGTTCTGTTCATCTAATGGGAAAAACTACGGGGTCTCACCCACGTAAAGTTCCCGAAAGTGATATTTTAGCTCTAAGCGCTGGGTTAAAAGTGCTACTATTTCATCCCAAGGCATTCTTCATTCTTCTTAGCTGACCAGTTATGCTGAAGGATCATATCAAGCCAGCCCGCGAATGACAGACTGGGAATCTGGCTGAGATTTCAGGGTTTACAGTCCTGTTCTCCGAAAGGTCTACAGCACGATCTTTATTGACCACAAAGAATACAAACTTCCTCTGCAGCCTAAAATCTCATATCAAAGAGAGCCTGAAGGTAAAATACCCACATACTCTAATATTTCTAAGCAGCAAGCAAAAATGCTTCTTATTTCTCAGTATTATCAAAAGCCCTGCTCTGCTTAGTGTAGGCGTGCAATAAAAAATAAAATATATTACATTTTTATAGTTTGAAGTCTGATGCAAATTTCTGAGGATCCCCATAAATGTAAAGCTGTCTCACACACATCTTCCAGAACTCAGTATAAATATTTAATAATTAAGTCCTGCACAAGCCTGCTAAGGCCGCACATACGGGGTAATTTTGAAATGCATCTATAAATATATTTAAACATAATCACTACTCAAGTATAGGACTTTAATGTGGAAAAACAAAAAAAAAGTGGAGAAAAATATTTGTTTTGTACGGAACTTCAAAAAAAAAAATCGTATCTTAAAAAAAAATCCCAGACAAAGTGATGTCTGGCTTGTAGTCAGAGTATGATTATGGGGAGCAGCAATAATCTCCCATGATGCTCAAGGATGAAAGCGTATTTACCTTGCAGAGAATTACCATTTCCAACAGAACCTTCAAAACCCCAATAAGTAGGAAAACTTATACAGCTGATCACAACCTGCACACGAAAGGAGTTTCTGAATGCAGCAGAGCGCCAAGGTCATCATTAGTTCCCTATTAAACTCCGGATCATTATTCTGTGGAGTGCCGAGCTGGGAGGAGTTATTTTCTCCAAATACAAAGTGGATACCGGCAGGTGGTTAGGAGAGGGGTTGCACTGAAATACTTGGACGTGTGCGAGGTGGAGAAATGGTGGGTAATGGTGAATGACAATGGGATAAAAATCCCAAAACGGCGCACTGCAGAAGATGTTTGAAGACATCAAAGGAACATAACCGGAGAGGAAAAGAACGAGACCTACCTCGGCTTGCTTCCTCCACATATCCAGATTCTTGCGCTGGGCTTTGGAGAAATGGTCCCAAGCTTTTTGTTTGGATGCAGCGCGGAATACAGACACAATCTGCTCGACTGTGGTGGGGGGGCGCAGGGGGGCCAGTTTGTATTGTCCGGGGGGGAGAAAGAGAGAGAGAGAGACATAGCGAGTGGGACGGAGTAGAGGAGTATAAATAAAGGTGGAATCAGGAAGAAAGGCAGTTGCATGGTTTCTCTAGACGGCGGCACAAGGCCGCGTTTCCGTACGAGTTCTGGGTATAGATATGGGGGGAGAGGGAAGGGGGGGGGTGGGCACCGTACGTCAAGTCGACCGTTGACCCGCCGCACCGGCTGGAGCTGCATATCAACAGTCCCACCCCCACACCACTGTATACACAGTAATGGACCAGGTGTGTCAGAACACATTTTATGTGCCATCTATTATTCATCTTGGAAGTAGCCGAATGCTGTAGAGAAATCTGCAGCCCACATGGAGTATGAGGCTCTCTCTGGGAGGGGGATTTATGGGAGCTTTATAAGGAAACTCACTGTACCTGAAAACACCAAGTCAGCAACCTGCTGTTACTCTAAGGCCTCAGACCTCGAACGAGTGGTTTGGGACTTTAAACCTGCTAAATACATGGATGTTATTTTGGATGATATGAATGAAATGTGAACTTTCTGGATTCTTCAGGTTCTGAATGGAACGTTACCGTAGGGTAGAGTCGTAATGAGCACCCAGCAGGGTACGGAGGTGGATTTCCAAAGTCTTTTTACATGCGTGTCTTTGGATTTGTGAACATGGGAGAACAAGTAACCACCCCCCCCTCCCAACAGCTTCAGCTGAATTTGTACCTACACTCAAACCCACAACCCACCGTGGGACACTGGCGTTTCCCACCGCACCATTGGGCTGTGTAAATATTAACATTACTAATCACAAAAAATAATTTACAGCTCTCCAGAGCGCGTTCGCTATCCTCACCCACCACTTGGGAGGGTGGCGGTGCTTAAGTTGCACGAGGGTGAAAGAAATCTAATAAAAATGTCCTGCTTTTTTAAGCTCATCTTCGATACCTCATGCTATGAGAAGGCAGGACACGTGTGATCGCTAAGGGCAAAGTGCTCCTCAAAGGCAGAGAAAGCACAAAGTGCCACTGTAGCAGAAAATGGCGGCGTGTAGGATATAAACCAAATATAGCATTGCTGAGTCCCTCACGAATCTTTTCAGCGGCACGCCCTTCGTACCTGCTTGGCGTATTAAAAATACCCTCCCCCCCCCGTATTTAAAGTGTACAAATTCAGACTTAAATTTCAGTTTATTTTTATAAAATGCTGGTGACAGCTGGTTTGTCGGACAAGAGGACGCAGACTCAAGATCTGGTTTTGTTCCTATGACGCTGGATGAGTTGCCAGGGAAATGGCCATCTCTCACTCCAGGGGAAGTTCTCTCGCTGTGGATAAAAGGGGCTTAAACAGGGGCGTCATGGCAACTTGGTGTTTGCTGGCTGTTACTAGGTGTGTGTGTGTGTGTGTGTGTGTGTGTTTGGCTTAGCATGGTATCGTAAAGAAGCCCACACGAGTATCAGTCGTGTGTGTGTGGGTGTGTAGGTGTGTGCACATGACATCCCGTATCTGGTGCGAAGAGCGTTGTATACTTGTGGGTCTGTTTGTATACGTTCTGTCTCCGCTGTGCACCACGGTGCTCTTCTCAACAGCGTGACGGGGAACTGTAGAGCACGAGCGGCTGGTAAGAGGAGGTGAAAGAAAGCAAAATGAACAAACCACTCTGTCTGCTGTGGTACAACTCTAAAGTAACCCATCGTGCGACAGAATCGTGGGAAAAAAAACAAACAAACAAACCCCCAAGTCAAGGAAAAATGGGGGAAATAGAAGCCTGGGGGTTAGAGTGCCACTGGCTCCCCAACCTGGCTGGGCATTCTTGCACAACAGACCTACGTGGGACATTTCAGTTCCGTTGATCGATACCGAATTGTCATCACAAGGAATTCGTAGTCCCGCGACATCAAAAGACCCGATCTGGTAAACATTAATGTCCAGTTATGATGAGGGACTGGTACTTTTGACTTGTCCTGTATGTATACCTCTCCTACTCCATATATCCGGAAAGCAAAGGCCTCATGCAGAAAAGCATCTAAATCCAACCACAGCAGATGACAGCAAAGGCAATATGAAAGAGATATGTGCAAAAATAAAGAGCCCTGTGAACAGCCATCATCCAGAGAATGCAGTTTCCAGCACAAGATGGGCTCTTTGGCTTAACAGCTGAGCACAGGCAGCACATTTTCCAGTCTGGTATTATGTTGCTGGTTAGTCAGCACTTTTTATTCATTTATACAGCCGTGTATTTTTTACCGGAGCACTTCACATCAAGTAGGCTACTTAATTTAATGGTACTACATGAAGACCCTTCCTGGAAGTTGAACTGGCCACCTCCACTGTGCTATATGATGCCCACAGCTCAACAACTGAGCCCTAGAAGTGTCATCTGAAAAAAGGGCATCTATATGATGGGGGGGGGGGCAAAACACAACAGAGACACTAAAATCCTGCTGGATTGGACACATCATGAGTGCTATTTGATCATATCCTATTGAGGGAACCATTTGCGGTCATGTTTCAAGGGAGCTGTATCATTTCTCCCGGCGCTGACAAGCGGAAGAGAGCCCAGCTCTCTTGGCTTAATAAAGCCTGTGGAGTCAATAAGGCCGGCTTTTCTTGCCATGCGGGACGGAGGGCTGAGGGCCCGTGTCAGGGTCGATACTTCCCTCGGCATCCTTTAACTTGATGGATGTGATCGATGGGGATGACGGGTAGAATGAACGTGCTGGTGCTAATGGCAGACTTCTATTACAGGAAAGGGGGGCTGACAGCCAAGAGGACCTAATCGCAAGGCTGGTACGGGCCTCTCCCCACCCGTGTCGATGCTACACAAACACATAAGCAGAGACCCAACTTGGTCAGCCTTTCCGCCATCTGCGATGTCATTCAAGGCCAATTCAGAAATTGAGAAATGTCCCATTCGCATTTTTCCATTCTGTTTTTTGGGTATTCAACCAAATGAAGTTTCCACAACTTGATCGAGTCCAATCTGTGTCTTATGTCTGTCTTCTTGTCCGTGACGGCCGGACACGAGGCCTTTACTAGATGTTTAATTCCCACTGACGGGATCTCCAGCTGTGTAAAATATTGTGCCATACATCTACCTGGAAGGTTCCAGGATCAGTTCATTTAACAATATCCTGGGGAGATGAGAAGAATAGCTTTGCTATTATGTTAATTTTGCATTTGAATCCATAATGACTCAGGGATGCGATTCTGTTTATTTTTTCAGTGTGTCACGAATGTATGCAAGGTGACTTTTGGTTCGTTTCCAGCTTTTCTCCCTGCATTGAGAGGCATTGCTTAAATTATTATTATTATTATGATCATTTTTGCAAACATTTTTTTCTAGACTTGTGCAAAACCTGCCCATTTGTTCAGCAGGCAGCTCGGGGGCTGCCTTACAATTAAAAAGACTGAGGTTTGAATCCCATTTCTGACTGAAATACCCTTAATGAAGGTACTTACCCTGAATTGCTCCAGTACAAAAAAAAATTTACCCAGTTGTGTAACTAGGTAAATAATGGCAAGTTTACAGACCTCACATTCTAAGCTGCTCTGTAGAAAAGTGTCAAATAAACAAAATGTATGTGTCTGACCAGGGTTTATATTTTTAAATTTGTTTACCTTAAATGCAAATCTGATTTAGAACAGCATGAACAAAACAACCTCAATCTGACATCACAAAGTATGTTTGATTTATACTACACAATTAAATCGATATCTTTCAATAGATTAAAAATTAATCAGAGCGAACCTTTTATTCTCAGCAAAATAAACATTGTATTTAAATGCGAGTGTCGACTGTACACGTGGCAATACTCTGAAATGTGAGGAAAGATATGCTAATCGAGTCCACCCACTCGCTGTTTATGAATAGGTGGGCAGAGAAAGTGACGGAGACACAATAAGCAAAAAACAAAGAATAAACTGCATGTCTGCGCACCCAACAGGCTTTCCAGTCGCAGTCGGGGACCCTTTGGTTCCATATGTGCGGATATTATCTTATTTGGATTTGAAACGTGCTATTCTAATGGCAAAACCAGGCGTGTAATACCCGTGTTCCGCTTTCTAGATGGGTCTAGTCACGGCTGTTGTACGGTTTTTATTTTTGTTGGGGGAAATTTTTATCCTGCCTCAAGCTAAAACCACGATGAAGATTGATATTAACAGTTAGTGCTGCGCCGTGAGTGACCCTGTAAGGTCTCACTCTTGGCACCCTGGAAGTGCAAGAGAACGACCTGATACGGTCTTCAAAGAAACGGGCATGAGATCCTTACTGGAGGAGGTTTAGCCGGCATCTGCAAAAGTTTTGATCATACCAATTCCGGGCAAAAAGTATAGGGCACAGACGACAACGGCAGACACATCGAAGCTTCAGCTATTGCAGTCACAGCACAACCGGACCTGGATTACATTGTGTGCCCTACGCGCTGTCATGAGTTACACGACCAAGGTGTTTACCAGCAGCAAACAAAAAACCCTTCAGCTAATTAACACTCTTCCGTTTTGTTTCTTCATGCATAAATGAAGGTGTGCTGTTATTGCTCTCATATTTCAGATGGGTAAATGAATAATTTCAAGATAGAGTTGTTCATAACAAGCATAGGAAGAAACTGTGAGGCCTGAACATTATCTCAGAAAAGATCAGCAGGCATGGTTGTTTCGACAGAAACGCCAAACCATAAAAAGCAATTTAGGCTAATTTTAATGAAAAATCACCAGGGTTTAAATCGTCTGTCTCCACCCACCTAGTCATAAAGAGCAAGTTGTTGGACTCGATTAGCATATTGTTATTCTAAAGTATCGCATTAATTCTTCATCCACCACCCATCCTCCACCCATCAATCCATCCATGCATCCATCATTATCTTTAAACTCTTTATCCTGGCGAGGCCCACGGGGGTCCGGAACCTATCCTGGAACCACTGGTCCCTGGACATAATTAAACATTTAACTTGCTAACTGATTTTTAACGTCCAAATATTTAGTTCTGCATATTTAAACAAAGCAAAGATTTAAAGACAATTTAGTTTATTAGTTAAATCTAGGAAAACAATCTTTTGGTCGCTTGAGATCTACTTCAACTTACGTGAAAGTACAAGATTTATACTCTCCCTAGGAAAGTATACATATTCATAGACAGTTTTCTAAGGAACGGCACACAATGTCAGTAGTCCACAAGCTTTTTGGAAGTTTCTGTTGCAACATGATATGTGGGTATGAAGATAAAATCTTGTTTCCACCCCCAGGGCATTGGGAATATTCTACCTGTCTTATATATTTCAGACCAGTGCTGTCAAAGTTTTTATGGAACTTACCTTCAATTCCCCCAACCGTCACTTTTCATTAAGTGTTGTCCTTCTATACAGGTGATATACACGACCAAAACTATTAACTAAATATAAGAAGAGCATTCAGGCGAGGGAAAGTGCTGAGAAGAGTCTGTGAGGGACCTTCCTACGGTTCACAACAATCACTTGTGCTTAACATCTGCTAACTACATTGGGGAAAATGTAAACCGAGCGCATGAGGATGACATAAAATTAGAGACCTGGGAATTTTACTAATTTTGGAGACAGCAAGAAGCAGATGTTTGCCACATCACGGGCGACTGCCAATTTAATCTCTGTTTCCAGAGTCAGCGTTTGACTCACTTGTCAAAACTGCCCAACTGAGACTTAGTCACAGTGCAGATCTGAGCTCAGTTCTTCACATTGTCCTTCTACAGCATCTTAGTCTTGACTAAAGGAACATAGACTGAAAAATTTGGACTGGCTCCCACTGCACCCCCCCCCCCTACTCAAAGAGCAGCCATTGGGGGAACTGGGTAAATTTCTGCCTGGCTGAGCTTGTTGTGCTTGGCCTTGGTCAACGGGTACACAATTTACAGACATGGATTTATGACCATCGAATGATGTTAGGTCAAGGGGTCACCGTTGCTGTAATACACTTGAGCTAAGGACTGTAAATTAGATCAATAAACACCCAGATGTTTAAATATGTCAAATATTGCAGACGGCATCAAAGAATCGCCTAATAAGTAAGTAAGATATAATATTTACAAATAGTTCATTTGACTTTTTCTTTTTCAAACTGTCTTGGAATTTTACGCTCATATACTATGCTTTGCTTACTATAGTATTTAGTATTTACCCCTTTAAACAGGTCATTTTCACTGGAGCTGATGATTTTCTCCAAAGTGGCTCACAATGTGAAGCTACTTCCAATTTTTTACCCGTTTACACAGCCGGGTAATTTTTACTGGAGCAATTCTGGGGTAAGTACCTTGCTCAAGGGTAGAACAGGAGTCGAACCTGCAACCTCTGACTCCAATGGCAAAAGCTTCAAAGACTTAGACATGATAATAATAATAATGTAACATTGGGCAGAACTGCAGCTCCCATCATGCAATACTACTACTACTACTACTACTACTAATAATAATAATAATAATAATAATAATAATTAATAATAACTATTTGTGGCCTGGAGTTTGCCATACCACATGTATTTAAATATGTGGAACAAGCCTTAGCACAGACATAGCCCACAGGGTGAGGGGAAAACTCCTAGAGCCCATTCCTCACACTGAAGAACCTTCACTTTGCCCTTTACAGCCCCTTCCTCACACTTTTGACAGCTCGCCTTAATTCACCCACCGCCACCATTTACAGCAGCACACCTTTACAGTGAAAGCCAGTGCAGGGCTCTAAATTATACATCACCGGGAACACTGACGGCCTCTGCCATCACGATGATGACCAGCTTTCTCGAAAGACTTGGCAAAAGTGATATTAAGCATCATGTCTGCTCTTGCTGCCCTAAATCTTGCTTTTAGGATGGAGGGTCTGTGGACATTCACGCTAGTTATCGGCTCAGCAGATGAGGGAGCCGGTCTGGACGGATGCTTTATTACTCTTCGCTTAGGAATATGGGCCGTCATGAATGGAACATCAATCCAGGAGTCCTGCGTAACCGAGGATCCCTCACGGATTAATGAGAGTTCTCACTCACTGAGAACATGCAAAGAACCAGTCTGCTGGTGGGCACTAAACATCCAAGATGTTTTATGTTGCATTATTATTTATTTATTTAGCTGCTTTTCTCTAAAGTGACGTACAATTATGGGCGTGCGCGCTATACTACTTACACTTCTACCGCTGGGTAATTTTTACTGGAGCAATTCAGTATACCTTACCTTGTACCTTGCTGTTGTGTACTACAGCGTAATTCGAAGGTGATTCTTTCAACTCGGACGCAAAGGCTCCAAACAGCTACGCTGCCGGACTGCTTCTCGACTCCTCCGCCTCCGGCCTCTTAGTGACCCCACATGCAAGAGGTCCAAATTCAAAACCTGGGTGTCTTGGTTTTGGCTCCAATGTGCTGGAATGAGCTCCTCCCCTCCTTCAGAGCGGCCGTATCCCTTTCCACATTCGTGAAGGATCTGGTCTGGACCTATTTCTCTCCTCATCTCCTATTTGCTCCATCAACTGGCACGGCACAATCTCTCACAGTTTCCTCGAATTTCCTATCAATTCGATATACAAGCACTTTTCAGCAAAAGCAGTGGTACTGGACAAACTTACTGTGCTTTGAGAACTGTGTGTCTGCATTTAAAGGTCTTCATCTGTTGGTGAAATGGACTTTGGAGAAAAGCATCTGCTAAATGAATAAATGTAAATGTACCCATTGCCCCGTTTTACCTTACATTTTATTTTGATGTTTTACATTATTTTCATTCATTTCTCAGCACACACTTGCAGCAGCAACCATAAGGCTGGTAGTCAAAACCTTCAGCTGGCTGCCACCTGACATGTGCTGTACCAGAAGTGGGTGGCAGTTGGTTCAAGCAGAATCTGCAGTACTCACATTGGACCAGGATGCCAGCCAGCGCATTCTTGAACTTCTCTTTGGCCTCCTCCATCTCCTTCTCGTGGGCGGCCTTCTCATTCATCAGCCGGCGGATGTGACTATTGGAGGACTGGATCATGGAGTAGAAATTGTTGGCGTTACGGCGATTCACCTCTCCCCGCTCCACCCAGGTCAGCAGGACTCGGATGGCATCTGGGAATAGGGAGTCGTCTGTGCAGGGAAAACAGTGAGAACTTCATCGAGCAGAATCCCAAACTGCGTCTAGATGAATGACACACAAGTGAAATAAACAATCGCGGTGAGAGGAAATGCAGCCTGAACGCCGTATTCGATTATTGACTGACTTATTGTCTTTAATGCCTCATCCAGCTGCATTATGAATGAGCCCAAAATATCTGCACTCCACAAAATTTCTGGAGTTCTTTTGGGCTTCTACTACCTATTGACAACAAAAAGCGCAGTAAATAAGAAAATAAATAAATACTCATTTCCGGCTATGGCCTCATATCCAATTTTCTCTGTCTTCAAGCAAAGCATAACCACTGCTCGTATGTATAAACCTGAGGCCCAGGGGGGTACGGATCTAATACCACTATCGCCCAGAGACTCTCTGCGTGCTGCACAGCCATTGTTCTCTGTAATGGCGCGTGCTGCACAAACCACAGGTAGGCTGCAGGTAGACCAAGATGAAAGGCGGCCCCATGTCTCAGTAGCAGCGGGGGGAAAAGATGGTCCCTGCACACCTAATGTCTACCATAAAGGGCTGTGTGAGAGGCTGCTCTGTTTATTCAGTGTCACCAGAAGGTGACATTGTACACTTCAGCTTCCCTCAAAGGCCGTCATGTCACACTCCCCGCAGAGGGAGCAGAATTACTTGTGAATTTCCCCCGACTCAGTTCGTCTGTACAATTTTACTCGTCTCCGATTGGAGAACTATGACATTTTATTGCAACAGGATAAACAAGGATATCTTTCTTAAATATATTGATTTAAAAATATACTGTATCACCTTTTAAGACTGACACACAGGGAAAACTAACAGTGCTGTTAGTTACTCTCCTGAGCAAGGTAACCGCTACAGTAAAAATTCCCGCGCTGCTTAAGCTGCTTTGGAGAAAAGCGACAGCTAAACAAATGCAAATATTAATGCCTTTCCATCTACAAATACATGCAAATAGCTGAATCTGAGCTCAGCCAAAGGAGCTGAATATCTGCAATGAACGTTTTGACCAGCTACATGCTTGTAGGCTTTTGTCCCATTCCTGCTTACGAATTCCTGCTTAAATGTTTCTTTAGCGATGCGGTTCCCCGGGTTTTAGCCCTTAGGATAACAAGCTGCCCATACGTTTTGTTTCAATAATAGTCGAAACAATAGTTCAATAGTTAAAAATCAGTCAAATCAATGAAACGCAGTAGGAATCCGTGGGAGAGTGTACTCAGCCAAATCCCTGATCGAACAGCTCGGTACACCACTATACCGGCTTATCTGTCTCTAATGCTTTGGGGACTTCATTCACACACTTTAAAGCCTCATGCTTATTGCTCTCTATTCTGGGCTTTGCTTTGCACTGCTGATGAAGGCTTCTTCAGCTGAAATACCAAACTCCTGTCTAGGTTATGGCACCTTTTCAGGCATTGCCATTACTATATTAATTTGATCAAACAATGTTTGATTCAAAGCAATTTATTTTCAGAGCGCACTTCCCAGCGGGGCACAAAGCACCTATCTAAGTCACTAAGGATAGTTACAATTGCAGTTATGATAGCTATTACAGATACGGTTATAGTTAATGATAGCGTAAGGCAGCTGTTAGTTGAGGAGAGGAAAACAAAAAACTCCCAGCTGCAAAAAATGGGAAAAATATAACCCCCTCTGGGGGGTCCAAGTAACAGTAGCTGCCCAGGCCTCCTAGACAAAGAAAAATCCAAAACAACTGCTCTACCAGCAACAACTACCAACAAGAGCCTGATGACAACAGTAAATTTAAATGACTGAGATGTGAATGGCAGGTAGGATAAATGGACTCAAGTAGAAGTTGATGCATTGTGACCACTTGCATGATAATGGAGCTTTCAAAGCTGGTCCGCAGTCGCCTTCTTCTGTACGTGTATTTTGACTGAGGGCAGCGTTCTCATTTGAACACGGAGAAAATTCAAGCTCCACAGAACCAGGTTATCCCAGATTTGAAACTAAACCCAAGAGCTGAAAGTCAGCAGTGTTATCTACTGTATGACTCCACCACAAAGACCCTTATTAGCAGCAGGGCAACACAATGCTCCTCTGCTGCATGATCTTTCTTCTATGGCATATCCAGGGAAACTTCTGGTGGGTGGCTGATGGGCTTGTATAAGTTAGCATAACAGTATGTGTACAAGGAGTTAGATGCAGCAGCAGCACAACCACCCACCATCACCCAGAGGTAAGACAGAAAAAAAGAAAGCAAGAAGCTTCAAAACCATGTCACCTGTGCTTGCATGTCAACAGCCTTTCGTGGAACTGAGCATCAGTAAGATGCTTTTGAAGCACATCAGTAGGAGCAAGATTTCAGTTATACCAATATTACAAGAGCAATAACCTTAGGCGTCACTTAAGGGCCCAGCATGTTCATGACCATCATTTCACTTTAACAATTTCTACAGCTTTATACCACAGCAAGGGGTGGAGAGTCATGGGCTGAAGGGGTACTACTCGAGGCCTTAAGTGTATTTCAACAAACAAAGAAAACTTGGCCAGCAGGCAGAATTGTGGTTGAGGAAATGGATTTTTGGTACTGTGTAAAGGATCAAGGCCCTGCAGTTAAGAGGTCTTGCTGTTGTATCCTCGAGCAAAGGTGTTGAATCTCATATATTTTAACAAAACGGAAAACACAGCTGGAAAAACCTTTCTGCAAGGACATTCTGCTGCGTTTCATCGACCAAAGAATCAGCTGAAGAGATACAGGCATTATGTATTTCCTGGTAAATGAAAAACCATAATTCATGAAGGCTCGCATATTAATTTCAGTTCAGGACAGCTGAGTCAGTGGCAGCTGCCAGGCAAATGGAGGTGGGAAAGAATGAATATTCACAAGAAAGGCAGAGCTGGTCCTATAGAAGGCCTTCCCACCTTTGATCTTCTCCCCCAGCTGGCTGCATTCATGCTCAGAATAGTGCACAATGGGCGGTGGCGATGGAGGCCGGAGGAGGTCCTCCTCGATACGGCGGCGATGGCGCTCTTCGCGGGCCAGCATGCGCTGCCGACACTCCCACTCATACAGGTCATCCCGTGCCTGGGCGAAGTCTACGTGCAGCCGACCCGTGTCCTTCTTATCGGTGCTGGAACCCAAACGGATCCGGTACCCTGAGAGGAATAGGGAGGGAAGTAGGGTGAGCTGAAGGAATGGTCAGCAAGTGACATGAGGGCACCTGTATCACTTTAGAAACAAATACTCAGTTAACAGATTACTGAGTGCAGGTGATGGTGTCCATGGGTTAAATCGTGGTCCTTACATGGGTCCTGTCTTTGTGGGAGAGTACAGCATAGCTGTCATCTTTGGTGGATAGCATTGTATTGAAAGGCAGTGAAAGCTTTTACTCTTGGGCACCAGGGTAACTGAAATATAACAAAATATGCTCCAAAATGAGAAGCAGTCTTGCAAGCAACATGTCTGTTTGTACCTGATCTTACTGGTGCGCAGTTAGGAGAAATTCACCCCTCCACAGGCACGCATTCCACGTGGTTAGACTATGAATACACAGTGAAACCTGGTAAATCTGACAGACTGCATCGTATTGATCAGTATGTTAAAAAAATAACTGAAGGTCTGCACTCAAAACGATTTGTAGGAATGTCTTACTGAAAAGAAACCATAGGTATTTTTGTCAAATGCCATCGATAGCACGAGGGAAGGTAGAACATAGTAGCAGTCAAAAGTCTGAGCACCTAAGCATCATCACCCAAATCCATCCATCCATCCATCCATCCATCCATCTTTTATGAGGCATCCAGTCAGCAGGTTTCAGTAGGTGCGGGATATATGTTTCTTAAGGCCTTTTTTTCCTCATAAAGCCTGTTCAGCCGCCAGCAATTGATTTAGAATCTACAGACCATCTCTGGCAACATCTGACCTTCAGCAGCACTTAAATACTACTAAAGAAAAGAACCATTTTCCATGTTCAGTACGCGTTACTCCCTAATACAGCAGATTTTCACTGCTCAGCTGCTCTGATGAATGTACCTCAATTCTTACCCCACGGTAAAAAGCATAGTACTGCCAGAAACACAGCAGTGGCAGGTCCAAGTGAACCTGAACATGCTTGAAATCCACTGAGGGCAAATTAATCTGAGAATCTGAGCGCTGCACCCAAAATGTAAAAGAAAGACAAGTAAGCAACACGTGAGCCTTTATCACAGGTCTTATTGTACGCTGTACATCAGCTTCGATCATAAACTTTTGAAATCTGTGTTTGAAAGCATCTCTTCATCACGGTGTCGCGCAGTCACTCTCGTATGTCTCCTGCAGTATCTCTCTTAATCTGTTTGAGATCCTGCCACATCGACATTACAGTACAAGCACTTAATGAACTGAAAAGAATGGCAGGAGCCTGTTGAAATAATTTCGCACGTCTTCTGAGAACAAAATCTTAGTCGTGTAAATCAAAGGCCAAATCAGTTCTCTTAAAATGATTCTGTGCAAAACAGTGTTTCCTGCTTCTTATCTCATTCTCTCAATTCGGGCTTCTTTTCACGCACTTACATGTAAAGCCAATTATGACTGTATTTGAAATTCACTACGACTGAATTCAATTATGACTGAATGCTGATGAAGCAGCAATTTATGCAAAGTGCCATTTCTTCAGAAATTACAAGTGTCTGCCAAAGTGGTGTCTGCTTGGTTTGTTAAATGATGACCGACACGGTTTTTTTTAACCTCCCTGGGGGCATGTGGCAGCGCTCTTTCGAAGAGTAGAAAGAGAGAAAAGGCAGATGCCGGGGTGCACGGTGGAGGGAAACGACGGTTAACCAGGGTGGTCCTCAGAGATGTCGGTGAGAAATTTCTCCTCTTCCATCTGGCTTATTTCTCCTGTTTCTCATTACGCAGCTGATACGGTGTGTTGTAGTTAGTAAAAATGCCCATGATTCTGTCTAAATGCAGTATTACAGTGATTTATATTAATGGCAATTTGGTCGCAAATTACTGACAGCGAAATTAAAGGAGGGCAGTCATTCGTAGTGGCAGCGGTCGTTTCCGGTTTACGGTGATAAGTTTCTGGCACGTTTGCACAAGGCAGCAGGTAGGATCATGCCTGCAGCTGCTGCCTTTCAACCAGAGGATCTTAAGTTCAAATCCCCCTTTGGCCTTAGTACCTCTGCTCAAGGTACTTACCCAGCATTGGTCTGGTAAACAGATACGTAGGTGTATGAGTAAGTGCTTCATAACTTGCTTGATATTCAAATGTTCCGCTGTAAGTCTGCTTGGAGAAAGGTGTCAGCTAAATAACTACTGGACATTCAGCAAATGCAACGATACCTACCGGAGAGGAAAAGGGCCTTGTCTACGGTGCTCTCCTCAGCAAAGCGGATGTGGCAGAAATTCTTCTTGCTCTTCCGGATGGCCACGATCTCGCCACACTGCTCAAACACCTCCACGATGAGCTGTTCTGTTGCATTCTCCGGCAGACCGCCCACGAACACTGTCTTGCACCCTGGAGGACGCTCTCTGGTAGCTGGAGGTGGCAGGTCTGTGAGATGGAAGCAGGAAACCCTTGCATTTCTCATACTGGACCATGCTTGTAATCCTTCAGCCACCCTCTCCCCAAGAAACTGAGATGGAAATAATTCTGTGATATATTCGGATTTCCCCCGGTTCATCCCAGTATGTTACCCTCCTCCACATCTTGTCTGATTTCAGCTATTAAATGTGGATCAAACCATCTGTCACGATCATATATGCACTTCCTACCTCATTCTGAGTTCTGTACGCAACTACCTGTGTGATTTGCATTGGCAGACAGAGGAACAAGACAAACAAGCTGCGATTAATAATAACCATAAATAATAATATGCTCATGTGTGAAACTCTTCAACTATTGCATCTATTGAATGCACGTTTTACCCAGATTAGTAGATTACTTTGGAAAAAGTATCCTGGCGTAAGCAGGAGCTTGTAAAACCTACAAGCATAACCATCTTGGAAGCTTTTCATGAGTCAAAATTGGAACCACAAATGACACACAGTTTTATCAGGCGTGTCGGCAAAAAAAAACTCTGTTTCCCATCACTGTAGGGCCGATCTGGAGAGATTCATGCTTCCTTCTAAAATAACCAAGCTAAGAACGAGTAAGAAGTGTTTGAGGAGCCCTCAGAGTCGGGAGTCATCACCTTGCCAGGAAGATCCTTCCTTCAGTTGGCTGATTCTGATGTCTTTCTCATTAACCCTGTTATAGGATAAACGGTATTTATACATGTAATCCGTGGTCACATTTGGTCTCAGCTGAAAACGTGAGCAAATAATTTGGACACGGGTGTGTATTTCAAAGTTCACCCTTTAGTCACGCAGTCGTGTTCCTGTGCAGTCTTTTCACTGAAGCTGATGCATAAAACCCGGACGCTGCACATTTTGCGGCGCGTGTTGCATCACATGCCATCAGCTCCACGTGTCATGCTTTACTACTTCGCAAAAAAAAGGCAGTGGGTGGTGCAGCCGTCAAGGCGACTGACCTGCAATCTGAAGGTTCAAGCCCCACACTCTGCTTCTGCTGTACAACCCGCGAACAAAGCAGTTTCCTGGAATTGCATCAGCAAAAACGCCAGGCTTTGAGTCAAATTCCGTATGTTGATTTGAATAAAAGCACTAATAATAATGGAATTTAACGTAAGATGAAAGTACCTTTGTTACAGAAACAAATGTAGTTGATTTGTAAAAACCGGAGGGGGAGGACTGTTCAGAGCAAAGCTCTGAACATAATTGTACATAGCTTAGCGTATAACACCTAGCGATGCACGTCGGAAAAAGCTGCCAGATAAATAATAATAGGCACACATTTGCCGTACAAGTTGTTGCGTAAAGCAGTTAACCTGACTGCTTCCGTTTAATTTCTGCCCACACAAATGGGCTAAACTGCAAGCCACCGAGCAAAAATAACCATTTTCCTCGGAAAAAAAAACAAACGCGGCCCCTGCCCTCGCGGTCTACGCAGGAAAGCCGACGGCACTTATTTGTCGCATCCGTGTGCGGTGTTTGCGCCGCAGTGTTGGTTACGCGTCCAGCCGATGTACGTACGAGACGGCAACGTCAACCGGCAGTTTCGTTACGTTAAAAAAAAGACCTTCATCCAAAATCCCCTACCTGTGATTTTTTTTTTTTTTTAACACTGCTGAAAATGTGTCTAAAGGCGTTTAGCACCCCTAATGGCTGCAGACATTTTGAAGAATGGAAATAAATAAATAATCACGAGGAGCAAACTTGACAAACGTGAAATGTTCTTAGAATGTTAGTCAGAGTATGTCTAAATATAAGCAGTGCAGCGAAAAGAAGGCCTCTCCTTCTTCATGTGTTGCCTAAAGGCTTCTCAGAGCCCTCAAAATCAAAATAGAATGGATTTTAGTATAGGGCTCTAAAGGCACTTCTTCACACTTACCCACACTTACTCAAAACACACACCACACTGTGCCATCTTGGAGGGTGTGGGGGTGGCGTATGAGTCGAGTACAGACGGCAAATCTTGAGAGGCAGCAGTTCATTGCCTTACGTACAATCAAATGCATATTTGTTTAGACTTGGGTTGATCATGACTGGCAGGTAAACTTTCCACATTCTGGGCAAGTCATTTTTGCTGTATCGCACTGCCCATTGATCTAAACATAGCTGCTATCATCGCCTCTCCCTCAGACAATAGTCTTGCACCAGCCACGTGATGGCCGGGCACAGCTAGCTGCCCCAGGAGGGGGTCTGCATTCTCTCCAAAGGCTTGCTGTGACTCACTCGAGCTCAGTTTAATCCCGTCTGACCCCTCTTAGAAAGAACAAGAGTGGGTAATAGGAGGGGCTCAACAACATTTGCCTGGGACCTAAGAGCTGTAAATAGTCCTGCACCACTTACTACCCACCAGTCAACAAACACCATCCATCACTGTCCAAGATTAGCTTAATTCCTGTTCATTACTATCCAATAATTTATGGTTACTATCACAGACAAGTCCTCAACCCAAGTAAAGGCCGAGACTCTGGGCAATGCCAGTACAAGAAAGGAAGGGCATTAGATGACAGGGGCAGGACCACTGTCTCTCACTTAAACATTCCCAAAATGCCATTTCAAACCCTACGACCCCAACAGAGTTTCTCCCAATTGACTGATCTACGGTGATTCATTCACCTGGCAACGTATTTGCATCAGTCTGCAAACACAATTCAGAAGAAACGGAGTCTTATTCAGGAAAACAGTGCAACACAGTGGCAGAGCAGGTAGCGCTGGTGTCTCACAGCTCCAGGGTACGAGTTCAAACCTGGTTTGGCGACTACAGAGTTTGCATGTTCTCCCGTGAGTTTCCTCGAGTTGCTCTGGTTTCCTCCCACAATCCAAATACATGTTTCAAGTGAACTGATGACTTTAAACTGCCTTTAGTGTTTATAAATGCAAAAGAATTGTTGTTTGTGTGTGATTTTTCCAGTGATGGACTGGTATTCATGCTCTATGCTGTCTGTACAGATTCCTGACCACCATGACCCATGCCTGGACAAGTTCTCACAGATAATGAATGAATGATGACTCAGTCTAATGCATTTTTAAAAACCCATGCTGCACATGCCCTCCCCCATTCATCTTCTTCCAAATAAGTAAATAAATAGGATTTAAATCACAAGTCGTGCCTCAGTTTTGCTATGGTTCCATCAACTCTAAAAGCAAACACTGGTGCTTGACAAAAAGCACAAGAATAACAGCATATGCATCAGGAGACATCATGCCCCCCTGTGCTGGACAGTCAACACCATACTGTAATGGCAAGACATTATGAAACATCAGCACAGATTTGTTTCTTCTCAGCAATTTCCAAAACCATCTGTGTGGTCCTGTAGGCCACAGACAGTTGGAGAACAAAGAGGAGTAGCAGCAAAACCACTGGAGACCAGCGCAGCAGTACACAGGTGAGAACTTCCTGTAGGCCCTTGACCTGAACAAACGGAGTGTGGGGAACCTTTGGCGGGTGACCGCCATATGTGAGGAGGAAGTAACATGAACAGAAGCAGTGCATTGTGGGTTGAATGGTTTAGCTGCATGAACAAGATGTGGAGGCAGTTCAGCCCATTTGTGCCCTTCAGACATTGTTGTAAAAACAATTATAGAATATTGAGAGCAGAATACAGCTAAACTAAATTCAGAAATGTGGATACCAGAACTTCAGAATCTACAAGAAAACTTATAATTGCTCAATAATAATAAAATAAAGAGATTAAATCAGTTGGTTGTAGACTATTAGTTTACATAATTCTGTGTGGTGTTAGGTAGTCTGCTATGGTTGTGGAGCAGAGATCTGACAACCCGCCCTTGTTGTCCAATCTGCCTTACTCTCATAAAAAAAAAAAAAAAAAAAAAAAAAANGTGAGCAGGTATGATCAGTCCTCCAGTTACACCTTAAGCTTGGGTTAAAAAAAAAAAAAAAAAAAAAAAAAAAAAAAAATCAAGACATGTCTCCTCTAGGGCTCCACTGCTGGAATAACAAGTAAGCACTGCAGTTCAAACCGAGCACTGAGGATGCTCAACACGTACCTGCAATCCCCTGGAAGAGAAAGAATGGGAACGTTGCGTTTCTTACATTTTAACACCTGGGTCTCCAAAGCTCATTGTGATCATAACCATGCAGACGTTTTCTTGGTCCCCAAGATTTCCTAGGATCTGAATAATCTCTCTGCAGCTGCCCTCCAGGAAGGAAAGGTGTCTCTGCAGGCAGCTGTGAGATGGTCTTTTTAGTGGGTCTTGAGACAAAGAAGGGATGCATGAGGTGAGCTGTCACAGTCTCCCCAGTGGGCCTCAGGTAAGGAGTGGGAGAGCTGGCAGAGGGATCTAGAGGTATTATACATGGAGTTATCAGGTACGGAAGTATCAGGTAATCCTTAACTCTTCGAGGCTTCCTGTCCTTTGAGCTACAGTGTAAATTTCACAGTGAAGGCAATAAATAAAAAGAGAAACAGACAGAAAGGGGGAGATCTCATGGAACAAATACTGTTTTTCTACCAGTGAGCATATGGGAGAAGGAGGCCAGGCACTTTTGCATGAAGAAATCTCGATGGAAATGCACTGTGACAGGCCCCTTCGTGTCTGCTGGAGGGTTGAAAGCTGTTGATGTATAGGGTCACATTGAGCACCAGTGGTGGAGGGAGGGGAGTAGAGGGTCTAGCACTAAGTGATGGTCACCATATGCCTCCCATGTAGGCGGTGACAAGGATACCTGCAAGAGGGGTCCTTCAGGGTCCTTCAGATGTCAAACATCCCTGCAACTGTATGCTTACAGCAGGGAAAGAAAGTGCTGTCAAACCATTTTCAGAGCACCGTTCAGGCCTTCTTCAAATTGCCATGACAGCAGTCGATACCTAGCTTTTAGCCTGGGTGAGGCGGAAACAAAAAAAGAAGATTTAATCTGTAAAGGCAGCTAATGGGAACAGTGCAGTCCGGCATTCCGTGTTGTGTGTAGGTTTTAAAGTGCTTGCAAATGGTCCTCAAGATTGCGAAAGGAGGGTCAATTGACTCACTAAAGATACACAATATGGAGGATGGCCTTTGCATACCAAAGCAATCTCGGTTTTTTGCAATAATGAAGGGAACGCTCACAATCTTGCATCCAGTTGTCCAATGCATCTAATGCATCCAATCGAATGCAGTTTCTAGTCAGTAAAATCAGTAAAAGTAAGAGACCTAGAAGTTCCTTAAATCTTTTGTAAATCAGCATCTTGAGACCTATAGAAAGGAAAAAACGGGAGGGCACAAAGACCTCACAAGTCCAGATCATCATCCATCTCCCCAGTGACTCATCTTCCCAGCACTGCAGGGTTAAATCCTACAGGGTTAAATCAAATGGAGTTGATGCTAATTTTCTCAACAGTCACACTAGATTAGAAACCATTAGAACAAAGGAGCCAGCAATCTGTGCAATCTTCCCAGGGAAGAGTGACTGCTTTTATCGCTGAAATAAACAAGGAAATGTCCTTTTAAAAAACACTGCTCCCCTTTAGGTGGTTACCCAAAATGGATAAGTGACATCTCCATTTGAAATAGAAACTGCAGAGGGCAACATAGCTCAAATGAGCACTGGGCCGAAGGAAATTCAGCCACTCTTGGCAGTACGTGGCGTGGCTTATGACCAAGTGAAATGAGTTGCGGTTTTCTTTAAACACTCATCTATGACCTCTGGGAAACTCATTGCTGGTTGAAATTTGAAATACACATCATGGCCAGCTGAACATTTACTGCAGACTCAACTGATCTTCAAGGTCTCAAAGTTAATGTTATTTAGCCTGGTGTGGAAACGAGTGCCGAGAGTCTTTGGACACCCAGAAAGGAGCACAAAACAGATAGAAACCCCAGGTAACTTTACCAGGCTGTTTGCCGTGTGTGAAGCTACTGCTTTAGCAGCACGCAAACAACTGTAATTCTTGTCGATACTGAAGGCATCTTTTAAACACCAAGAGTCCAGGCGGGGAAAAAAAAATGTTAACGTTTGTATTTAGTAGCTGGTGTTTGGTACCAATAACCTCCACCAAATGTTTTCTGTAGTTGCAGATCAGACTTGCGCAATAGTTAGGAAGAATTCTAGACCATTCCTCCTTACAAAACCGTTTCAGTTCATTAATATTTCTTGGATTCCTTACTTGAAAACTTCTCTTTGGGTTATGCTACAGCATCTCCGATAGGTTGAGGTCTGGATTATGACTTGGCCATTACAGAACACACATTTTCTTTGGTTTAAGCCATTTCCTTGTTGATTTACTCCTATGTGTGGGGTCACTGTTGCTTCATCCAACTTCTGTCCAACTACAATGAAGCTTCAGGTGACAGTCAAAATTCTCCTGTAAAATTTTTAATACAATTTTGAATTCATTGTTCCCTCTATGATAGCAGGCTTTTGTGACCTGAGACAGCAAAGCATTTGTAAACCGCGATACTTCCTCTACTGTGCTTTACAGTTGGGATGAGTTTGTGGTGTTGGTAGTCACTACCTTTTTCCCTCTAAATACAGCATTTTGCATTTCTGGCAGTTCCTATCTATGCATCCACAGAAGGTTGTCCCAGAAGTGTTGTGCGGCACCCAAGTGAAGTCTGCAAGCTTGAGATGTGTAGCAATATATTTTTGCAGAAAATAATTTCTTCCTCCATTAGGTCCTTCCACGAAGCCTATTCTTGTCAAATGTTTTCCCTATAGTTAACACATGAACCGAGACTTTGGCAAGTTCAAGAGATTTCTACAGGTTCTTTGCCCTAAGGGTATTTTTATCCTCCTTCAGCACTGCACACTACACTTTTGCTGTGATTTTTGCAGGACACCCACTCTGCAGGAGAGCAGCAACAACACTGAATCTCCACCATTTCCAGACAATTTATCTTACTGTGGCTTGATGAACTCTCAGACACTTAGAAATGCTTTTGAGGCCTTTTCTAGCTTTGTGCATCTCTTCCTCTAAGAACCTCTGAAATTTCTTTTGACTGGGGCATAGTTCATGTGAGCAGATCTTTGAGAGGAAACAACTCTGGCACTAACCAAACTTTGTGTGTGTTTATTGTAGGGCAGAGCAGAGGCAACGCACACCTCCAGTCTTAACTCATTGAATGGCACACCTGCCTCCAAATAGCTTTTGGAGAAGTCAGTAGCCTACAGGTTTACGTACTTTTTCCGGTTTTGACTGTAAACGTTTAAACGTTGCCTTCAGTACTGAGAAGTATCATTGTTTATGTGTTATTAGTTTAGCAAATTGTGTTTGTCCCCTACTGTGACTTAGTTGAGGGCCAGACCACATTTTAGGAGCAATTAATGCAGAAGTCGAGGTAATTCCAAGAGGTTCACAAACATTTTAAATGTTCAGTCCCTGTGTTTTCCAAAAAGGTGCCATTGGACAATCTAACTGAGGAAGAATCATCACATTACAATGACCATCTATCAGGTTATAGTGACCATCTGTAAGCACTTCTGGACAAATTTTGAACTTAGACTCGCTCATATGTGGGACGTGGTATGATAGGGCACAACCTATCCTGTCTGCCCACCTGCAAGAGAACTCAGTTGTCAGAATGGCTTGCTGCCACTTTGGAGTGTAAGAAGCCAAGTGAGTCCACACACCACTGCCACCTGCATGAGGGAATCACTCATTTTGCCGCTTTCAGCACACAGTAAGGTAGGGACTTTATAAGTAGAGAATTTGCTCACAGAAATGCTTGCAGCCATTCATCTCCGCAGAGGTCAAATCTCCAGCCGAAGGTCAGGTCAGAAATCAAGACGGAATACAAATGTCACTTCAGTACTGGCTGCTTTCAGAAAGACTGGTGGTAAAAATTGAAGAGGAACGCAGACACATTTTATGTGCCACTGGTGATCTAAGGGCAGGATGTCACAGTCAAAAATACTGTTTTTTTGGAGACTGATACCTATCAATTTATTAAACTGGAAAAGGGGCCTGATACATTCCAAAAAAAGAAAAAGTAGAAGAAGCGTTGTGCTCACTATGTTGTGCAAGTGGAAATTATTATTGTTACTTACTCGGGTTTGGAGGGAACAGGGTGCAGCTCTTGCAGTGTATGATCTCCTTGACAACAGGCATATCTTGGGAAATTGGTGGGGGAACAATGCCAAGACCAGGCATCATGGGATTCATAGGAGCAATGCCTGTCATCATGCCAAGGCCGGGGTCAAAATCTGAGGACAAAGAGAATGAGACGAGCAGAATGCTGAAACAAAGCAAATTAGAACAAAACCCAGTTTGACTTGTTCCTTAAAAATTAAGATTAGTCCAGCATAAAATATGCGCATTGCCTTTTTATACAAACTAAAGCAAACAAGTAGATACGACAATAGAAACTGGCTGAACACACTTGCACCTAAAGTTATAATTACAAGTGGGACTGGAAGTCTATCTGGCATCTAGAACACTTTGAAATTCCACCCACTACACCTATACCCTGGCAGCTGAGCTCCCAGCTTTTGAATTCCCGATATAATGAGTCGTATATATTAGTAGCTGGGTCGGTATCCGAGTCGAGAAGGATCTCTACCTGAGTGAGGCCGAATCACATCAGAGAAATATTGCAAACTGGCACGAGTACGAGTGACACCATATGTGGCGGCACTGAGCCCAGCATTTCTGTTCTCAGTCTTTGCCTCGTGTGGCTCCCTGCTCAAATCCCTCTGTGATTTTTATTTCTGAATACTACTTGATTTCATCACTGCGAGTCCAAAGAAGGTTGAAAAGCTTCAGAAAACAAAGAAAAGAACTGTCTGCTGGAGACAGTTATAATGCTCCTCACAAAAAATACTGGAAATTGCTTCCTGATATTTTGCGGTATTCAAGCTACTTCTAGGAACCATTTACACTCGGATACTGGGGTACAGGTGTACGTCGCAATCAATAAAAGCTTAATTTTAGAAACTTTTAGAAAATTTTAGAAATTTTAATTTCTAATTTTTAAGTTTAATTCTTCAGTTTAATCACTGTTTTTCTGTTAAATACAGCACATAAAGCTAAATTGAAGAGAGGTCACTTTGGTCTCTAGAGACATTTTAGAAAATGAAACGGAATAAAATTCAACTAACGGCCAATAAATAAACCTGGAAATGTTTATACCTTAAAAAATTTGTAAATTGGACACACGGCTGAAATACTAGATACAAAAATTACGAGTGAAGACTTCTACTTGAGTACAGCATGCAATTCTGATGCCTGGTATGGGAAGGCGTTTCGCATAGGCAACGGAATTACCTCAAATTAAAGTCAGTTACCATGAAATAACCATTTTACTCAAAAAGAAAAAAAAAACCGTAAACCTTATGCAAAGTGAAACCTCTCTTACTTTGCACGAATACCCGAAAAGGTTGTAGTTGAACAGCTTTCCTTTTAAAAATTAAATGGGTTGGATGAAATACTTCAGCCAGACTTCAGACACTGGCAAAGCACTGAGACGGCCCTTGTTAAAGTCTTCAAAGAAGTGCTCCTTTCCTTTGATGGAGATCAAAATTCTGCACTTGTATTTCCTGACCTTACAACAAATTGACCATCATGTTCTACCACAAAGGTTAGAACACCAGCTTGACCTTAGTTTGTGCACATTTCTCTAGTTTATGCTGTGGTTTTTAAAGGGGCAACAGAACACCTGCATGAGGACTCCTCTTTCCACCATCAATGGTTTTCAGTGGTGTGCGATAAATAGTTTATTCACACCACCTTCAGGCTTTTTCCATACCTCCCGTCACCTGGGAACGCTTTTAAAGTCAAACATCTTTTTAGTTATGTTTAAACTAGTGATCGAATGCTGTACGTAGCAGAGAAAATCGTCTCATCGCTATAAACTGTCTCATCCCCTACAAACACTGCAAAACTAGTGCTGTGGAATTTGTTTAAATAATGTGATATATATTCAAATGACCATATATGCTGTACAGCACATACAGAACTGTTATTAAATATTATGTCTGGTTGAATGAGCTGGACTGACCTATGTGACATGTTGGAAGCAGGGACCTGAAGACTGTTTATTTAGGCATTATTACCTCTCTGCACACAGCACATTTCCATCTGGTAGGAACATTAAAAGTCACATCATCATATTGTGTTATTCCATCACATTGTCTGTTGCAAATGGATGCTGAAAAATCTTTATTGCATCTGGAGATGCACACTTTCAATACACGACACCTATTAAATTTCCCACGCAGTTACCTATTTCGCCATGCCAAACACGCCCGATGGGCGATCCATTTTCTCAATGGAGTCAGACGGTGTGTGAACGCTAGTGTGACCGTCTGCTGCTTGCTCCTCCCGCACATTGCCAGATGAAGTGCTCCGGTGGCACCCAGGTGTCTACTTCATCTACAAGTGTCTTCTAACCACGCAGTAACTAGCATTTCCGCTCTTCGGCTCCCTTTGCTCGTGCCACTACCATCTTCTCCCCATGAACAAGTGCCTCTGCCAGGATCCGGGTAGAATCACAAAACCACAGGTTCACAAGGCCAAACGTGGCAGCAGTTCCGCTCAAAGACCAGCGGACATCACCGCTCCATGCCCGACAGCTTAGGAAACATGACAGTCATCCACTTCTCAGCAGCGCCAGTCTGGATATATAACGGATGCTACAAACACGACGGACAGGCCGACGTTCAGCCTCTAAAAACTCTCTCCAAACAAGTCAGCATGGCTGCACATTATATACAGTACTGTGCAAAGTCTTAGGCACCTGTGGGGGGAAAAATGCTATAAAGCGAGGAATGGTTCCAAAATAATGCCATGAATACTTATTAACCAATAAACCTTCTAAAAAGTGCAGTAGACAAAAAAAACCTCCATCAGATCAATATTTGGTGGGACCCCCCCCTTTGCCTTTAAAACACCATCAATTCTCTTATGCAAACTTGCGTGCAGTTTAAGGTAGAGGTTGGCAGGTTCTTCCAAACATTTTGAGGAACTGGCCACAGTTCTTCTGCACACTTTGACTGTCTCTGCATGTCCTCCCAGACCGACTTGATCATGTTGAGATCAGGACTCTGTGGAGACCAGACCATCTGTTGCAGGATTCCTTCTTTTTGCTCAACATAGTTGTGTGTGACTGAGATTGGGTGTTTGAGGTCATTCTCAGGCTGCACAATGAATTTGGGACCAACCAGAAACCACCCTGATGGTAGATAAGAATCTACCTGTACTTCTCAACACACATTGAAGTTGCATGACTAACACTTTTGCACAGTACTGTATATATATATATGTATATATGTATGTGTATATATATATATATAAGCTTTCCCATCTGTTAAAGTATCCACAGGCGCCTACGCTGCCAAAAAGTTTGAGAATAAAAGTCAAAAACACGGCTGCGAAACGTGTGACACGCAAGTCAGACGTACGTCGCGAATGCGTGACGTTTCGCTGCAAAACGCAGTCAAATTAAAATGCATTAAGTCCTAATTTGTATGGAAGCATGTAAAGCATGTCGCCTATTGCTTAATGTCTGAGTAGAACTATTTGCCAGCTTTCTGTTCAAAAGTTTGCTCATTCGTGACTGAAGTGTAATCGCCGAATTGAATGTTAACTGTACTTTCTGCACTGAATTACAATTACGAACGTGACCTTCGGGTGAATTAATATGTGCGGTTACAGTAATTGTCGCGAAGGGTGAGTTTAATTATGCATCCGTTTAATTATGCGTTTAAGATTCCGTGTAAAAGTAGACAAGCGTTACGAGTCGATTATTTTGGCATTATTACGTGTCATACTTGTTTTCCCAAGTCGCGGCGTTCTCCAGAACATCCTCAAAAGCGCGACTGTCGGCAATCCAAGAACGCGTTTAAGAGAATCTTACGCGTGAACTGCTTCGTGCCGTTATTTTTTTGTTTTTGTCCCGGGAAAAATAAATAAAAGGAAATAAAAGAACACGGAGAGAGTGCATTGTCACACCGAGAAACAAAATTTTATTTACCAGTATTGATTTAACTGACTTTTGATTCGGCTCCTACAGACGGGTTTGAAATGGAAATGGCTCCCCGTCTCCCTCTCGCCGCACCTGTGTGGGGTGCTGGATGAAAGCCAATCTGCCTTTTGTCGAAGGACGCGACACTCCGAAACGTATTAAAAAGCTGCCATTCCTGTTTATTTCCTCAAATGAAAGAAAGAAGTGAGCCTACACTGGTAAAAAATAAATAAGTAAATAAAAGATGAAAAATAAATATTGGTTAACACTTAAAACATACTAAAGGTGCCACAAGTATACAAATGACAGCGTTTGCTTTTTTCCAACTGTTACAGGTTGGAATAAAATGTTTAAAATAAAAATAAACTGTTTGAGGGTCTGTCATTCAAAATTCTCTGAAATGGATATTTTTTCTCTCGCTGAAGCCATAGTATACTTTGCACCCGGTAATCTCCACAGGCCATAAAGAACCACAATGGCCGATAAGGGGACAAGTGAGGAGAGCAGCTGGGGGGAGACAGACAAGAGAGACGGGGGGTGTGATTTTGTCTGTCAGACTGACAGAACTGTGGTTTTTATGCCTAAAGGCCCAGTTAGATGGGATCCAAGTGAACTGAGCCTTTTCTCTCCCTTAAACTAATAAGAGCATCAAGTCGGTTTCAGGAGAAGAGTGTGTGTATATGTGTGTGTGTGTGTGTGTGTGTGTGTGTGTGTGTGTGTGTGTGTGTGTTTGGAGCATGATGTGGCAAGAGCCTAAAGTCAGCCTGGCTTGTAGATAGCGGCGCAGCTGATGAACTTCTGCAGCCGTGCAGCTTCACCACAAAGTGGAACATTCCGGAAACATCCACCCCGTGGGACACATGTGAACTTTTGGAAAACAAACAAGCTGGAGGCCCGACAGCTCTGAGAGCCGCAGCTGACCCGGCTCTCATCGCGGCGCCCTGAGATGGTCGACCAGCGGCAGCAGCGGTGTGGACCGACGGCCGAGCCAGGGTGCGGAAGGTGGCGGTGGCGGCGGCCCAGAGAGAAGCATCACGAATCCATACAGAACCGCACAGCATCCATTAAGGAGAAAACAAGTGGAGCAAACATTATCTGATCTCATATTGGATATGACGTGTCAGATTCATTAAAAATACATTTTCTTAAAACACATGTGCTGATATAATCACAATAAACCCTGCCCAATAGTGCGACTTCTGCTGGGGGTGGATGACTGATACAAGGGCTGATCAAAAACTACTGCCGATTTTCCTCCCTTCTCAGAGCCAAAAAAATTCTTAGTATTTTTTGACCACCGCTCGTACTTCCGGTACCGGTTCCTCTGTGTGTGTACCTGGGAATACAAAACCCAGAGTATCCAATCTGCCATAACTCTATTGCTGCA
This sequence comes from Arapaima gigas, assembly GCA_900497675.1. Classification (NCBI taxonomy): domain Eukaryota; kingdom Metazoa; phylum Chordata; class Actinopteri; order Osteoglossiformes; family Osteoglossidae; genus Arapaima; species Arapaima gigas. The sequence goes on along the minus strand of UFQX01000827.1, from coordinate 131,741 downwards.
GATCTATGCCAACAATTTCCTTGTTTTTTTTTTCCTCACTCAGATGGGCTACTCATCACGTCACCCGCCGGTGCCCACACTGCAGTTCTCCGCTTCCCATAATGAGCTATAAGGAGGAGATTAACTTCCCGTGGGGTCACACGTGGGCAGCAGGGACGCCAGGGAGAGCCGTATCTCTCCGGCAGCTGCGAAATCAAAAGTCTGGGGCTGACAGCTTCGAGGGGGGTTATGGGGAGGAGGGCAATGAGGGCTAAACAGCCACAGTGGCAGTGCCACATCACTCCGGCGGCGGGCACGACAACGGTGGGTTAATGAAACCGCTCAAGGTTACATTTCCAAACCGATCACTTGTTAGGTCCCAGACATGGTGAGATTTCCTTCTTCTCAAGATGGATTTGGGAACAGATTGTATGTTTGGTCCCAACGGCCAAGAGCTATTGCAGGTTTGTTTGGTTTCAAGCCATGGGTGGAAGTGTGTGGTTCTACACATGTGCCGACCATCTCATGCCACCCAACTTTCCACTTGTGTTGAGGAACCACTTAGAGTGAAAGCAACTGTCATCGGAAACTGCACAGTAAGTCATTGTAGGGACACAAATAACATTTCGTTTGCTTGTTTAATCGACACTTTTCCAAAGCAATTATTTATACAGCTGACTGGTAAATATGTGACTTGTAGAGTTAAGCTGCTTGATTTTTCCCATTCGTACTGCTGGGTAATATTTTTTACTGGAAAATTCAGGTTAAGGACTTGCCCCAGAGATACTAAAGGAGGGATGGGATTTAAAACCAGGTCCTTCAAGTCAAAGGCAGTAGCGCTAACCATCATATCATCCGCTGCCCATTTGGAAGATACTTTTTTCCCCAAGTGACAAACAACTCAGGGAGCTTTAGATACAGACAAACAAATACCGAAGCTTGGTTTGTTTACCTGCACATGTTCTGAGCAGCTCCATGTAGAAATTGAGTACAGTTGGACCTTCATAAGTGGAACAATCAATTTTAGTGGATACTGGTTGGGTGGTTTGATTTTTACTACAACCAAAAGTCAGTAATCGTACTTTAGATTAGAGAATACTGGTTAACTGCATAAACCCATCTAAGTTAATACATCTTATGGGTTCATCGTGCCTTTATATTCCACGCAACTGGAAATGTTTACACTTCAGTGGGTACTGCTGACTGCTGGGGAGCTCGGAGGTGGCTGAGGCATGTCATCTAGCTGCAGATGCCTGTTACGTGCTTCTGTAATTCTTGTATCTTAATACCTGCTCCAGACACGCCACACCTTCATTTCATTCATATACGCAGCTACCCGCAGTTTACTGAGTTCACGACGTCTCAACAAACTTAACTACGTTAACTTTAGCACCGTGTATTGAAGTTGCTCGTTTGCTTAGAAAAACATTAAGCGCAAAGTATTGCTTCTTTGTAAGTTTTAACGTTGGTCGAGCTGTAAAATCACAAATTAAACGTGACAAAGACAAAATTCTCAATTGCCAGAAAAACAGGAACCTTGACTGCAAGCCGAAGATAAACGGCCGTGCAGAAGAAGTTGAAGAGGCTTTATTGCTTTGGCTCAATCATGCGATTTAAAACCGAATCACAGATATTTACCTGTATGAGTTTTTGAAATACAGGGATATTGTTTGCATTCCAAGAGGCGATTGCCATACGCTTCCTGGATAAACGGATACTCCGCCTAAGTGGATAATGTTATTCTGGTCCCATGGTTTTCCACGTAAACTTGTCTGACTGTATTTACCTCAACAGACTGATATGCACTTAATACGCAAGTAGCTGCCAGTGGGATATATGGATGGTGTTATAAAGGAGGTATCTGCAGGATTTGTTGCTTTTTAACTTCCAAAATCTTGACTGATGACATAGACAAAACAAGAGAGTTCCTGACAGGTGAACAAACTGGCTGGGAGATGGAGGATCTTGGTTGGCGGTTGGTCACGCAACTTACAATGTTTACCTGTCAACCTTGAGGTTTTTTTTCCAGTTTTGAATCAAGGTTCCGCACTTGCTGTGGGCACGGAGATTTGAATCCATATCATTTGACTGCAAGGTATCGGTTCCTACGACTATGCTACCTGTTACCCCAGTTTGGTCTTAGACAATCGCAGGAACCCTAAACTCCTCGAGTAAACAGTCTCAAACACAAGGAGAATATTTAAAGTTTGCACAGCTGGATTCAAAGGTGGAACCCAGGAGCCACGAGGCAACAATCCAACCCGCTGAGCCAAACTGTCACCCGGACACGTTCACACGGCATGGGAACCGTCGGCTTCCACCGAAATACAAAGTGCCTTTCAAAGATCCAATTAAGATATGAGGTCCCCAATAACACTTATCCGAAACTGTTTTTCTGACATGTCAATTGAAATTTTAAATTGATTACTCAACTTCAATTTCAATTTTCAAAGCTAAAGAGCAAAGCGGATATGCTAAGCACGACCCGGTCTATTATTTCTTCTTCTACGCAGAAATGACATACAGGGAACGGAAGGGGAAGCCCTGGCGTTAACCAGATGCAGTGTGGTCTTACTTCAGCTTAACCATCCACAAATAGAGACATTCATTCTTCCAGGCAGAAAGGTCAAGATGCAAGCAAGAACCTCCCACAAGACAGTGGGAAAAAAAAAAATGTCAAAGGGCCTTTTTTTTTCTATCGCTCAGCACTGTCCGTTCTGTTGCTGTTTCCAAGATCCTTTTCCTCTGGGCTCCCTGAGAGATATTGCAGCACATAAGCCAGCTGTCAGCACACTGCATAGAAGGGGGAACGGAATACATTATAATCGAGTCAAATAATATGTTTGCGGCCAGTGATAAAGGGGTGCGGTGAAAAAAAAAAGAGTCATAGACGTTCCGGATCCGTGCAGCTGTACGATGAATGTAAATAGACGTTAACGTCAACAGACGTAAATCTAAAGGCCAGAGACAAAAATATGCGGGAAAACGTGTACAGATGGACGCGCAAGTTCCCAGGCAGCTCCTGCGAGTTGCAATAGACTCGAATTAAAATACATGCAACAAAAATATAGCGAAAGTGGTTTTGCAAAATGGTTCAAATGGTTTTATTTATTTATTTATGTATTTATTTTCTTGAAGTGTTACATTTAAAAAAAAAAAAAAAAACACCTGGCCAGCACTTTGAAAAATGGAAGCTGTGCAATAAGGCATTAGATTCTTCTCCATATGCTGGAGTGGCAACGCGGCGAGAGCCGTGACTCAGATGAGGGCCTCGCCAAGGTGCGAGAAGAAGTCTCTAATGAGGAGGACATACCACGCTGCCCAGATGAAGTGGCGAGGCGTTCCCAAGGCTTTTTTACAGATTTGCCGACCGCTCCTTTTTAGCTACCGCAATGCAGACGCTGCCAACGATACTGGCAGGGAAAAAAAAAAAAAAACTGGGACAAGCAAAGCATTAGAAACTTTATTTAAAGCTTCCCAGGCAGGAAGGGACATACAGCGAGGCATGTGCTTTGAAGGACATTTGAGTCATCTGCCAAACCCCTGATGGGGTTTGTAAAAGTAAACTTCTTGCATAAGAATAATTGCATAGTATTATTTTTTAGATCTTCTCTGCTACACAAGCATGGTGAATGTCAAGGAAAATATATCTGGGAAATGTCATCGACGTTGACTTGCCTATTTACATCACAGTTTTCTACGCTGTAAAATTTAATGGGACTCCAAGAATGTCCATTTTGGAAGTAGAGATGACCTAAAAGCAGACAAAATCATTCTCAAATAGAACCGCACAGAGTTTTATTTTGGTAAACCTAATTTCATAACTAGATTGCTAAAACAAATATGAGCCAAAGACCCTAATTCATCTACTACCTCTATATCTATAAAGCTCAAGTTCTGTCTGTTTGTTTATTTGTTTATTTGTAACTTTTTTTCAAGCCACAGACTTGAAATTTGGCACACAGGTGCTTCTCACATGAGGTGAGGTTTTGCATAGTCAAACACAGACAGACAGACAGACAGACAGACAGACAGGCAGGCAGGCAGACAGGCAGACAGGCACACACACACACACACACATACACACACACACACACACACACACACACACACTGTCCTGATCGGTGGCTCCAGGCAGTTCCCAGCTAATTCATCAGAATAAGGACTATTCTCTCACTCACACACACACACACACTGTCCTGATCGGTGGCTCCAGGCAGTTCCCAGCTAATTCATCAAAATAAGGACTATTCTCTCACTCACTCACACACACACACACACACACACACACACACACACACACACAGTAGAAGAGGGGTAACAAGGAGGCAGTGTGGACAATGGATCCAAATTGGTGACAGGGAGGGATAAGAAATTACAGGACACACAGAAAAATTCCACACAAATTACTAAAATAAGGGTAATAAAAATTGTTGATATTTATTTTGGAATTACTGTGAATTTCTACCTTTCCTCTGGACTACAACTGGCGTGCGTGACGCTCTGCAGTGTTCGCCTGTTTGACAGCACTCAGTCTGGTGATATATAATGTGTAATGTGTGCAATTACTATTTACTTTTCTGTTTTCTGCACGGGTAGCACCGAGTAATCCAGCCAGTTCTTTCTAAAGCTCATAATAACCATCTAGAATGAGCTATGCTGCAAAATTCTCATTTATGCATTTTTTTTTACACAGCTACAAAGTAAGAAAAAAAAACTGTTTCTCCACATATTTCGTCCGACATTAAATTAGATCCCAACGTTATCCTTATATAGTGAAAATGACGGAGTCTAATACGGATTGTTCCGGGAAATGTGTGCAATTTTGAAGATTTTAAACATTTCTGTGGTTTCAATAACCTCTCAATGCCTAGTACAAATTGCATTAAAAATGCATGTATGTAAATTTCATGTATATGAGGTATATACTTTGAACTGAAAATGAACCTAAAACAAGTCTTATAAAGACTATGAATTTTTCACGAGATCAAAAAAATCAAACCTCAAATGATATATATTAATTTGAGTACTCCATTATATTGTTTTATATATATATTTTCATATTTCAGTGTTCATTAGAGGACTGTTTAATGCACAGGCTTCAAATTAATACCGATTCTATTAAATTAACATTTGACGTTCGCTTGATAATGTCCGCACTTTATGATCCCAGATACTGAAAGAAAGAAAACTGGCTTTATTTTGTAGAAATATTTCACGGGATGATCACTGTCGTACAGAAAACTGGTGCTACAGCTAATGTGTTTTTTAAACTAATTTAAATGAATTTAATGTTTAATTTTTAAAAAAAAATTATTTTCCAGGTTTCTTATGTTTTTTAATATGGATTAGAAACTCTAATAAATCAAATGTGTCAAACAGAAATGACTTTTTCTTTAACAATAAATGTGTTTTAAGTTAGATGTAACAATGCCTTTCTATACTTCGCACATCACTTATAAAGTAAATTAAAAAAAATCAGCGGTGCTTAAAGCACAATAAGAAAAATAAGCCGTTTCATCTTATGTTCAGTTCAACTTGTCGCGATAGGACAATTATCACGATGAGATCGCCGGAGCCAAGTTAGAAGATAGAATGGCTACACGTGTGAGCAGAAGCAAAAAGAAATATGATTTTGTCTGTCTTGCAGGCGAAGCGCTGCACTGGGACATTATGGGGAAAAATAGCGCAAGAGCTAATGCTGTCGAGCAGAGACCTCTCAAAATGGGTTGTAATGGCCGAAAACAGACCCCGGGTCATTGCTCTGCTTTCTCATCCTCAATGCGGCAAGAAAAGCAGGTGTGGCGCCGGGGAGGAACTGGCCCATGGAAGAGGAACAGACACCCAGAAAAAGCAAGATTGATAGGCATCACGGACACAGGTAAAGCGAGAAGAATATGAATTGAAGGCAGAGCTCCCTGTGGCCACTATAGTGTTGAGCACCCTGCTAGCTGGAGGACCTGTCTACTGTCCAACGTCCATCAGCGTTTAACCCAAACACAGACGTCCATGGCTCATTGAGTAGATCTCTCTATTTCCTCGTGAACAAGACTGTAAATAAACACTGAAAACTAAATGGATGAAAACAAGAGTTTGAAATACACTGGAAGTTAATTCAAACTGAAACCATGACCTTAAGAAAGCTAAGCAGCAGGAAGCCACTTTTAGAGAATATTCCCTTCTTATGATCAGTATTTACATTAGCATTTTAAAATGAGAAAAGTTTGCATTTGTTTGATGGTCAAGTAATGTGATAATGAAACGCATAGGATGCAGAAATGCGCTTCTCCTCCTTCCTATGTGTCCTTTAATAGACATCTACATTTTGTTGGAATGCCTCTCCTTCTGCTCAAGGCCCAGCCTGGGGCTTTGATTTCCAAGGTTGCTCCAGTGTAACAAGGATTTCAGTTCTCATGATCAATTTCTTTTTTTTTTTTTATTTTGCCTGGTAAGTTTGTGTTAGTGGTTAACGGACTGCTTCAACTTCAGCAGCTGCTCTGTCAAGCTTCTGGATGTCTCCCTGGCCGTCAAAGTTCAGACACTCATACGCATCATTTCCTTTTACTAGCTGGAACCTAAGATATAGGCAGGAAGGTGGGGCCGCCTGTCACCACAGACAAGCACAGCCAATTCGACACTTTCCCTAAGTGTTTTCAAGTTGCATCCAAACCCAAATCAAATTTAGCGAAGGTGCCGCACATTCCATTCCCCGTCCGGCGCCGCGCTCAGTGAAGTGTCGCACTTTCATTCCCCTGACTAAACTGCACCGTCCGCTTCATTATCGGAGGAAAAGTGGCTGCTAATGGTGGACGTGACAAGCTGCAGATATCGCTGTCACCAGTCCGCACCCAGGAGACACCACTGCTGATGCAAAGTCACCTCTTCTTCGCCTCTTATCAAGAAATGTTCCCTCATCACCAAAAAAAGTAACAGAAAACTGTTTAAATTATTGTGGGGACATTTGGGGAAAACATAAATATGAGATGTGTGAGCAGCAATACATGCACACCTGTAGGTTGGAATATAGTACATTTTAAGGCGCCTTGTGTAGAACGCAGCGTGCATTAAAATTGTTAAATATAACTCAAATGATACCCATCCCTCACCTGCGCGAGTTAATACAGTCAGCGAAATGACTTCCATTGTGAGGGAATTGAATTATCCTAATTTCTAATGTGAAAAATATAATCAGTTCCCAGACAAAAAAACCTAAAATGAAAAACTAAGTAGAATTAATAGTATTTTTATGTAAGAGAGTGAGAGTCAACATACATATGTTTCAATATTTAAAATAACTAAATAAATAAATACAAAATATCACTTATTATCCAAATTACTACAATGGGGACCATTGGCCAGAAGGGTGAACACTTTTTTTACACTGTCAGAGTCATGTTCACACACAGACTTGTAAAGCACAAGAAACAAACACCTTACAGAACTTCCCTCAGTATCCAAACTCTCTATATACAAATCGCTACTGTAATGGCTCTTGAAAATAAATACCTATATATTGGTGTCTGAATAAAAACTTCTGCTATAACAAATTTTTATCTGAAGCTTATCTATAATGTAAAAAAAATCTAAAACGCAAACAAAAATATAAATAAATTTGAAAAATCCACAAATGAATACCATGCAGTGTAGTGTAATAAAATAATACTGTATGTATTGTAATAAACTCAGTTGTGTTCTGCTATGAATTTATCCGAAGCCAGAGTTGTGGCACGGGTGTTTTCATCTGTTTCTGCCTGCTTCACTTTGTCTGAACGTGTTTGTGCCGTGTCACCACATTTATTGCAGAGCTCATTAAAAAAAAAAAATCTGTTTATTTAAATGTGGGTCGCTGTGTGAAACAAAGAGGCGACATGGTGAGTTACTTTGACACATGACTTTATTCCCTTTTTTCAGCATCTTGTAACACTAAACTCCTAATGCGAACCTCACACAGTGATGGGTTTACTGTATGTATACAAACAGATTTCAACACAACCTCACTACCAGTCACTCCACACTTCCTAACAAGGATCTGGATTATATCATCCTTTATAAAGCTCTTCAAGCTGAAAAACAGGTGCGCCACTTTTCTGGTTTCCCAGCTTATAGCTGAACTCTAGAACCCAGAAGGTGGATTTAAGGTAATATTCAGAGAAAGATGCCTAGTCTGATCTACTGAGCTCACAAAAGGCCACAGCCGGTTAAATTCACCCAGGATTAAGTGACTCCTGATCATTCACTCTCTTTACAGCAGCAAGACCACAATAGGTAATGACCAGCTGCAATCTTCTGGGACCGTAAGCTGTATAAAGTAAGGTGTTATCAGCTCTTTTCACAGTCACCTTCTTGTAGGGGTCAGGGAACATTGCAATTGGTTTGGTTTTGGTTTTCTGCTAAATGGAAAATTATCTTTTTTTGCTTTTAATTCCCTCTGGAAAGTGTACTATAAACTGTTTTGTGACAGTTGCTTGTAAAAATGCCCTCGGTGACATAAAATTTATTGACATACTAAGGGGTGTCCAGCAGTTCAGAAAAGGATAGCTACCAAGGTTCAAACAATAAAGCCACATTCAATTGCTAAGTCTATAATATTAAAACTATGAATTTATTGTCAAAAAAGTTAAGAAATGCCAAAAGCAAATATCTAAGGTTGTTCTGTTAAATAAAGCAGTTTATTAGAAGCATTCATAGAATGTGTATAGATATTGAAAGTGTTGCTTTGGATAAAATTTCTTGTAGGAATTTACCAAACCACCACGTCCTTGTTGGTCATGCATAGCCAAGAAATGCGTCACCCAACTGGGATGGAGGAGACCAAATTCTGTCCTCAGTTTCCATATGGACGCCAAATGTTTATCCCTTCACAGTGACTAACAAAGCTGTTAAGATGGACTAAGTATCTGTGGCTTTTTTTGTACAGTTAAAACTCATCTGAAAACAATTTTGAGCAAATTAAGCATCAACACCACTGAGTCTCAAAGTCTAGACAAAAATAAAGAAGAAGAAGAAGAAGAAGAAGAAGAAGAAGAAGAAGATGATGATGATGATGATGAAGCATAGCAACATGCTCCCAAACAGGAAGCGAACAGTACCTGACATGAGAGGCTGTCCAGTCATACCCATGGCTGCCATCCCCAGGTTGTTCATTGCAGTGGCCCAGGCTCCAGGGTCTGACATAGGCATGCTCATCTGACTGGAATCCATGGTCATGCTGTGAACTCCATCTGCACAGAGAGGATCAAACAACACATTGTCTGAGTCAGGCATTAATTGTGGGTGTCTCTATCTCACTACAATATCACTGCAGAAACTTGTACATTACTTAGCTGTTGTAACCTAGCTGGATATGTGGAACTGTGCTTGAAATCAGAAGAATCAGAGAATCTCGTCTACAGACACCTTTTCAGTTCAGGCCAAGTCAAGTCTCCTCTTTAGTATCCTTGTCAACTGGAGTCTGAGTTGGACAAAAAAAATGACACCAGTATTGTTTTTATGTCATTCTTGGGTGTGGAAAATAATTAAACATACAATACTAGGTATGAAAAAAGTAATTGCTACCCTAGCTTTGATCACACCCACTCAGAGGGTAAACAGATTCACCTAATCCATCATTCCATTATCTTTATCTAGTGAATCCTGGTCAGGATTGCGATGGTCCAGAACCTATCCTTGAGTCACGGGGCAATAGGCTGTAAAACTACTCCTGGATGGGATGCCAGTCCATTGGAGGATGGGCACACATACACAGAGTCACACACACACACACACACACACACACGCACGCATTCAGACACTATGGGTAATTTATAGTGACCGGTTAGCCTGAAATGCATGTTGTTGGACTATGGGAAGAAACCAGACCACCTGGAAGAAACCCACACAGGCACATGGCGAACATGCAAACTCCACAAAGCTGCATTCAAACCAACACCCAAACAGCCCAGATGCTGAGAGCTTCCATGCTGCTTAGACTCACATCAAGCTTTGCTCAAAGGTCCTTTCTGAAGACCTCTGGGAAAAAGTTACTGAAGTTTGGACAAGGATGTGCAGACATTTATAAGGCTGAAACCACAGTCAGATCCATAGTGACCAAAGGGTGAAAAGCTTGGAACAGTAGTGAAACTACCTAGGAGTGGCCCAAATCTCTCCTTGCTCAAACAGTTCAAAAGGACCCCCAGAACAGCACTGAGGGACCTGTAGGCCTCTCTTGACTCTCATGACTTAAGACACTAAGATAGACACTGCACAAAAATGGAGTACGAGACAGAAACCGAGGTTCCCTATATAAACCCTGAAAACTTGTCTATCGTTCAATAAAAACAACCTGGATATCTTTCAAGACATCTGGAATAGTTTTCTGCTGAATGAACAACATGGGACTCTTTATTTCTGGCAAAAATCAAATATGGCATTACAGAGTAAAAATCTTCTCCCAGAAGTCAAACATGGTGGTGGTGCAACGTGATGATTTTAGGATTTGGGAATGTTTTGGTGCCAAAGAACTTGGCGAACCTGTTATCGCTGTACAAGCCGAGGATTCTTTGTATCAGAAAACTCTGAAGAATGTCAGTGATTCAGTCTGTGAATTAAAGCTGAAGCAGAACTGAGTCATGCTGCAAGACAATGAAAAAAAAAAGTCCTGACCTGAATTCCACCGAGATGTTGTGGTAAGACCTGAGCTGTTCATGCGGGAACCTGCAAATGTTGCTGAGCTCAAGCAATTCTGTGTGGAGGAGTGGGCCAAAATCACTTCATTGTCTCATCCGGGGTGTGGCTGATGCTAGTTTTCCTCAGAAAGGAACTTCAAGCATCATCACCCGTGGATAAGTGGCATTCAGCAATTTTAATGTCATCACTGAAAAAGTACAGCTTACTGTTTTTCTTAACCCTTTTATTTGTGAACTGACACAAAGATCTGGCTAGATTAAATGTTAAAAAGCTGCAAAAATAGAGAAAAAAATACACACACAATTGTGTTGGCACCACATCACAACATATCTTATTTCAAAAAAAAAAAAAAAACTCAATACCTGCAAAATTTACTTCTGCCATTCGAAAAATCTCACAGCGTTTGAATAATAAATTGGTATTCTGAACAAAGACCGATGATGGCATTTCAACAGTAGAGGCTGCAATTTCCTTTATCTAAAAAATCTGCAAATAACATTTATAATCAGTAATATTATTCAATATTATTATCTCAAACCAGCAGTTGCCATACCTTTCCCGTTCACATACACACACATAAAATTATAACTAACTTCAGCCAAAGGTGACCCATCTCATGCCAAAAGCAAAAAATAAATAAATGAAATAGAATCAACCCAAAAGCAGTGCAGAATCTTTGGAAAAGTCTGGGGGAAGGTCAGCACATCTAGACTGTATAGCACAACATACACCAGTCCAAACTCTGAGACTCACTACGATCTCACAGCGATCCCTTATCCACAAACAAACTGAAAATACCATTTGGCTGAGGCATCTAGAACCAATGACCAAGGAGACGACGATAACAATCTATATTAAGAAAGTAGTATGACACCCAAAAAATCTTCAAGCAGAGAGGATAGAATTCATGGATAATGCTGTCGATTTTCGTATTGGCCAAAAATACACTTAGATTTGTCAGAATATGAATAAGAAGGGCAACATTTTTACATAGAGCTAGAGAGACTCAACTGTTCTGGGAGAGAGGAAAAAGCATTAAAGCCTGGAAGATCAAATACCAGCGATCTACATATGTATGTCTGTTCAACTTCACTTGATAACATCTTCTGCGATGAACAAATGGGATATACCCATAAATCCCAAAGAAGAAGAATATGTCTTAAGTCACACTGCAGGACTGTGACAGCAGGATACTGAAGCTTTCAAATGCAATGGGGATTAGTTTCATTAAATTGCAAATTATAAATATCAAAGTATCACAAATAGCACAAATAATGCGGTGGCTGACAAATGCACAGCTAAATAACATCTTACCAAATGCAAAAGAACAAAAATCATTCAATCAAAAAAAAGAAAAAGCTCAGTCCACTGTCGGTGGGGCACCATTTAGCTGAGCTGCACAGCTAAATTTTTTGACAAATGAACAAACAAACAAATAAACAAAAAACCTCCTCTGCAAAGCAGTTAATCCAAAACAAGGCCTTTGTCACAAGTTCCTTGCACTATAAAACATGTCTCATTGAACATAAAAAATGTAAGAGACTGATTGGTTCAGAGGTAAGATGAAAAAGAGAAATTAGTAGGCTTGAAAAATAAAAACCTAAAATTCCATTTCGTAGCTACGTTACGTTTACTGGCCACTTTATTAGGTACTACTGCTTCTTGTGTTTAGGCGTGCAACTTCAGTGTCTGTCGAGAACTACAGGTAGGTTCTTATCTACCATCAGGGAGGTTTCTGTTTGGTCCCAAATTCATTCTGCAGCCTGAGAATGACCTCAAACACCCAATCTCAGTCATACACAACTATGTTGAGCAAAAAGAAGGAATCCTGCAACAGATGGTATGGTTCCCACAGAGCCCTGATCTCAACATGATCCAGTCAGTCTGGGAGGACATGCAGAGACAGTCTCAACATGATCCAGTCAGTCTGGGAGGACATGCAGAGACAGTCAAAGTCTGCAGAAGAACTGTGGCCAGTTCCTCAAAATGTTTGGAAGAACCTACCAACCTCCACCTTAAACTGCATGCAAGTTTGCATAAGAGAATTGATGCTGTTTTAAAGGCAAAGGGTGGTCCCACCAAATATTGATCTGATGGAGGTTTTTTTGTCTCCTGCACTTTTTAGAAGGTTTATTGGTTAATAAGTATTCGTGGCATTATTTTTGGAACCATCCTTGCTTTATAGCATTTTTCCTGCAGGTGCCTAAGACTTTTGCATAGTACTGTATAAAGTATGTAGACAGCGTCAAGTAACCCTGTTGCTGTTCAAATGAATATCTGAATAAATAAGACATGATCTATTAAGATGCTAATGAAGAAGAGGTCACAGGAGAACGTTCAGGTTTCTTAAAGCTTTACAAGTTTTAGATGCAAGAGTTTTATGCGAAAAGCCAACTCAGAAGGCACAGTTCACAAAAACTTGAAGCGAATGGACTACAGCAAGCACACATCCATGTTGATGAGCTGCTAGTGGACATAGTCAAGAAACCTGGACAACTAAAGTATGTAAAGCGATTCCCTGGCTTGTTTTTGTCGTGATGTGCTAATGAAAAAGTCCAAAATTCTCACGGAAACGTCGAATCCATAAAGTGATCTTGGCTGATATCAGTAAAACAGTCCGGTGGTGGTGGAGTAATGGTTGAGGAAAGTTTTCTTGGCGCAAAAAAAGGTTTTTTAGCACCAACTGAGCATTATTTGTATGCCACAAAGTAGCAAAACATTGTTGCTGGCCTGACACCTCCCTTCAAGGCCATTCTAGCCTTTCTCAAATTGATACTTCCAGCAGGATTATGTGCCATGTCACAAAGTACACATCATCTCTGCATGGTTCCACAAACATGACAGTGCCTTTCCTTTTCTCCAATGTCCTGCACAGTTAAAATGAAGGTAAAGTACTCCCCTTGGGATGAGGTGGAATGAGATGTTAGCAAAATCATAGTGCTGCCAAAAAGATCTGGAGACATTCTGAGAAACTGACAAGTCATCATGGACCAAAAATTTCATGGAATGGTGTCACAGCCTGGGTGTAACCCACTCCACACTTTGCACTCAGTGATTCCAGGATAGGCTCCAGACTACTGTTAAAATGAATGGAGGAACGGATGGAAAAAAATATTACTATGCTGTCTATGGAGTAATTTCATGTGAAGGTAATGAATCTTCAGGGAAATAAATTGAGTGCAAATTCATTTTCTCTGAATTTACTTTGAAACATTTGTTAGGAGGTGGTCCTTACTGTTTATCAGACTCTTAAGCAGGTCCATGGCATATACAGGATTACGAAGCCCAGATTCATATGGAATAACACTTGTAGATCTTTGGAGGGAGGTCTTCCGGAAGCCTGCCTTGCTTAATGCTGTCCCCCCAGAGCATGTTTGTTGGCAATATTTTAGGATATGCACATTCCATCACGGTTCACTTACATTATAATTTTGATTTTGCTTTTGTTTGCATAAGCTCTGGCTGAATTGTTCTGCTAATACAACCCTCCCACAGCAGCACAACAAAAGCTGAAAGGACTGGTGTTAATGCTATTTGATGAGGCAGCTTCCAACATCCCAAAGAATCGCAGAAACCGGCTAGATGGTCCTGGCACAGCTGCTTAGCTCTCGTAATGAAAGGCAAATGCTGTTACCTTTGCTTGCTTACCTTGCTAATTATATTCATCTATTTTGTGTTGCCATGACACAAACCAAGGTGTTTTTCTTTTTTCAGTGCAAATGTTCTGGTTGAGAGGAAATTTGTTCACAGAGGGAAGATTATCTTAGTCAAATTCCCTCTTAACACCAATGAATGTTATGTGGCGAATGAACATTTTCATAGGTAGCTGCAGAGGTGCGAAAGGGAAGGGTGAGGGTTGACAGAGGTCAAACAAATGTCTCAGACACATAGCTGTTTATGTCTTTTATGAAAATGCATTCTTTAAAAGCCCAGCAAGCAGAAGAATGTCATGCCTTTGGGCTTTATCTTTTAATATTAATGCCATTTGTACACTTGTCAATTCACGTTTCCGACATCTGCGGAGGCCATTTGTTTTTGAGCGAAAGTAAAATTCATAACTCACCATTACAAAAATCAAAGGTGAAATGAGTCCAGAGTTGCGCTAGAAGGAATTACCCAATCTTAACAAACCTCTGAGGCCGTCACGAAAGAAAGTGTGTCCGTGTGCGGAATACCCGCTTTGCTCTATCCTCGGAGACACTTGCATCAACGTCTTTTGTTTTTAAGTTCACTAAACGCCAAATATACCTCCACTGACCGCTGGGCATCAGGAGGTTGGGTTTTAGGTTAGCGATTAAGCATAAATGACCAGAAATGATTGGTGGCCAGGTGAAAGTTTACAGGCAACTACCTCACTAATCTAATGTAACCTTGAGGCCACGGACTCAGAGCGTTCCTCAACAGAGCTCGTCCATGCAGTTAAACCGGCGGGATGGAAAAAGGTTTGTTTAAGAAGCAGACGGAGGCACAAAACCCATTTAAGCCTGGAGGGGTAGTTTTAGAAGCTATGAAGAAGGAAGGGTTTGGGAACTTGGGACTGCAGGTTTTTTGCAGTTATCTGCCATTAGGTGCTGATTTGGTCCTGGAACAATGGTCAAGGTTAGTTCTTATTCAAGCAATGACTTAAAAAAACTCTAGACTTCTGGAAGACTGGAGAAGTTTTACGAGGCCTAACTTCTTCAAATACGCTTGGTAAAAAATTAGGTAGAAGAGTCACTGTTATTTCTTATTAGATGATGTTTTCCTTCCAAAGCAACTCACAATATTTGGTTTGCGTATTAGGCTATGTCTTAATGCTTTTCTACAGCTGTGTCATTTTTACTGGAGCAATGCAGGGTAAACATCTTGATCAAGGTCACTACAGAAGGATTAGGGATTCAGACCTGGGTCCTTGGTTTGGAGGGTGATGATTTCCAACCACAATGCTGCTTGCTGCCCCAGAACATATTATCTGCCGCCCTTTTTTGTTGCTACAGGGTAATTAAAAGTTGTCCTTTTCAGGTAACAATTTGTACACAATCTGACTGACGTGAGACAGGTAGAAAGATAAGCGAGGAGTAGAAGCGGCCGCGATGACTGAGCACGTGGGGCCGTGCCAAAGCAAGCGCCTCTGAGAAGCGAGAACCACAGATTGATTCGGATCAAACCATCGGTGGCGTTCGCAACATTAAATGTCACCTCCCCATTCACTAGCACAGGGATGACCCCATTCGTTCTGCACTTTTATTACCCCTCCTGTCACAGGAGTCTGAGCGCAAAAGATTTAACAGCTTAATACAGAAAACATATAATTAGAATCAAAATAAAAGTAAACGAATAAATATATAAATAAGGCAAGACGCACAAGCTGTAAGTACACGGTCATGCATGGGAAGGTGTAGGAAAATTAATTTTTGATAACGTCCGAGGGCATAACAGCTTCTAGTACCCTTGCAGCATTTTGAAGAAGGAGTCTGGAATATTTCCAAGCCTGTTCTGTGGCTAGAGAACAGAAAATATGACCTAAAAGCTGGGGAATGTCACAGTGCTGGTCAACTCCATTCCCAGAGAGGGGGAATATTGTGTAAACAAGATTTTTTTTTATCCCTTCTGAAACTGTTAGTTTCTGTAAGTTTGACACAGCTCTCCAACAGCGGTAATATCTGTCTTGTAGGAACAGGGAGGACAAAGACAGCATCCACTGTCACAACCTACAAAAGTGGCAAAAAATTTACTCTCAGTTACGGCTTATCCCAGACAGGGTCACAGGGGTTCCCAGACTATCCCAGGAACATTAGACCGGGGGGGGGGGTACGTCCTGGGTGGGTCTCCAGTCCGTTGCAGAGTGGTCATGCAGTCACTCACACATCACAGGTGGCTGAAAGCAACCGATTAACCCAAAACCCACACAGACCCAGAGGGAACATGCAAACTCGGCCGACAGAGCTGGACTGAAACCTACATCCAAACAGCCGTACCCACTGTGCCACCACGTCGTCCTTGAAGTGAGCATAATGTATGCACAAAATGAGGGCCAAGCGCAGGCCCCTCACCGTGAGTCAACTTGAAGAAACACATCAATTAAATGAGCAAAATATTTCAATAATTTGAATAGTTAGTATGCTGTATAAGGCTACCGCTGCATATTTCATACATTTCGGCTACGAGGCCATTTATCCTCAAGTGCTCACCGATGGAGTTCTCACAGCGCTTTCCACACGCCCCCGGAGTCCTCTGTAAGATGCGTGTATACGCACAATGAGCTGCGTTTTAATTTTTCACCATTGTGCTCCTGACTACACACGGCACTCCGTGCACGGTTTGCCCGTTATTTGTCTTGGCATAATAGATGAAGTCTCCGGGGCAAAACACAAATAAAAACGCTGCCCGGCAGCGGTCAGGATGTGGGAGAGAAGCCTTATTTTCACATTTGTATTATTAATTATCAATTACCATATGTACGAGGTGGGGGTTGCGAACCTTCCTTTGCCCTCCCCCACCGCTCTGGCATTGGGATAAACACACCCCTCTGGTTTGAGAACCGCTGACACAGGGATCGATGCTGCGCTGTGATTCCTCTGGATCTGCCGGGCGCACTGCGGTAGGTTAGCCAAGCGTCCCTGTTTGGCAGGCTTTTGGATGGGGACCCCCCCCAGAAGGCGCTGCAGTGCCCCCACCTCATCTGTCTGCCTCGCAGCAGCAGCCGGATTGTGCAGGTGTGGGGGTTAGAACAGGTGGCATTGCGGTTAAAGAACTGAACAAAAAGAAACGACTGGGTCAGGGGTCCCAGTTCTGGGAGGATCTCTGTTGCCTTTCCTCGGGCAGTATGCTTAATTTTGCTCTGGGTCGGGAAAAAAAAAAAAAATCTCAAATTTTACAAATAATCGAGCATCAAAGCCTTAGATGTTCCTCTGGATAAAAGAAGCGGCTTAAAAAGTGAAAAACTTAATATAAATTTGAATTTCAACTTTTTAGATGAAATTACGGTCTAAGATAAAATACGGCCACCTTGTTTAATCAGTTTGGTAAATTAATTGTTATGCTAAGTCCATTTTCTGTGACATTTACAAATGTTCATTCAAATGGAGACACAAAGAAATTGAGTCTGAGGGAAAAAAAGACAGGTTGGTTTCTTTAAAAAGGAAATGTACCTTTTTGTTTATTAATGCAAACACCGTACGAGTTCTAAATAGCCAGAGAAAAGAAAAATTGTGAATAAACACAGTAAAGTCTTTGTAGCATGATGTGCTTATTCTTCTTGACCAGAGGACAACTTGTGGATTTTTCCTGCTCTTCAGAGCTAGTTGCCCTCAGATTTAGGAGGTAGAATGGAGATGTTCCCTCTCCAGAGATGCTCCCATTTCACAAAAGTCGACTGGGCCAAACCCCAAGATATGTTGGAAAATGAAACCGATAAAAGGCTCCCATGTTAATGTGGTGTCACCCAAACTTGACTCATTTGGGTTGACAACTCCTCGTTTTTCCTCAAGTCCTGGTGAACTACAAAAAGCACTGCATTTATATACGATACGGCTGAGATTTTACTGCCGTTCATAATCCATCACCCAACTCATTTTTGTTGCTCAGTTTGTGAGATTACCGGTCGAATTTGACTCAAGCAACAAATTGCACTAAAGCAGGTTTCACCACATTTCTTTCGCTCCTCCAACACAGCCTTGAAGATTCCTGCCGAGATACCGAACGTGAAGGTTGTCAAGAGACTGCTGCTATTATCTTACACACATTAAGGTGATCAAACAATATTTTTTGTATATAACGTTTGGTAGCACTGCTGTCGCACAGCTCATGAGTTGTGGGTTTGAATCTGGCTCAGTCCGTGTGAAGTTTGCATCTTCTCCTTGTGTTTGCGTGGGTTCCACCCTACAGTCCAAAGATGTGTTTTGGCTGAAATGGAGACTTCTGGTTACTCTTTGCATATGAGGGAATGATGCCCGTTGTACGATGTACCCTACCTTGCACCCTACGAAGATAGTCTTTAAACCACCTTGACTGTTCACTGGAAAAGCAGTTACTGAGTGAGTGAATGAACAAATGAATGCGTTTCCGATTCGATCTGAAAATGATCAGAGCAATTCGCCCCGTTTTAGCAAGGGTGTCAAAATGAAAAGCCTACCAGCATTCAAGAAGCCCTCCAAAACTCATCTCTTTCAAACCTGTTGCTCTCTACAGCTCCTAAAACCTTCCTAAGTTAATACTTCGCCTTCTGACTTTTGTGTACATATTTTCTATCGTGTATGTCAACTCCCGATGTGGATCCTTGGATGTATTTGCTATGAAAATGGTGGCATTAAACAAGCATGCTGTGATTTATGTGTTTACATCCAAACCCTTAGGCTCTTATGAAATGTGCTTTTGTTTATGCTGTGTTACACTAAAGAAAAGCGTCCCCAAAATGCATCAATGGAATGTAAATGCAAACAGTAAGGAAAAATTACTCAGTGTGTATAGTTTTGTTCTTACCATGTTGTCTCATTGCAAAACCACAGCTGCTGAAGGGATTTTTATCTTTGTTCGCTGCGGTAAAAAAGGTCAGCGTCGAGACACACTTTAAGCAACGCTGATTCTCGTGACATTCACTTGTCTCACGTTTCAGCAAAAAGTCTAAGAAGCTAAGCACAATAAATTCACCGTGCTAGATTTTCGTATTTAATGTGTACCCTAAAAATAACTTTTATAAAGCGCCGCCTAAGTATCTGTGTCATTCATAGCCCATGCGGTTGTTATCTTAGTAAACAGGGGTGTTGAATGTTGATCTGCTTTGACAGTGATGAGAAAACAATGTCGATTGAACATGTTTTTTTTTCCCGGTGGGAATATTGTTGTGCCGCTGTTATAACCCGTTGGAACGAAACAAAGTGGCTCTATTTTCAGCGCGTGGCTCTCTAATTATTAACACGGACATAAAAAATGTCCAAAAAGGAAATGTACGAACATATTTCAGCTGCATATTAAAATGAGAATGAATGATTCCCGCGGAGGCCTTGGAGAATCATAGAGGAAGAGGGTGTGCATTTTTTTAATGGGGGGGAAAAAAAAAAACTTTCTAATATCGCTTTTATCTCTGATCTCAAACTAGGTCAGAGAAGCTATCAGTAAGGATTTAAAAGTACATGGAATTTAGTGAAATCAAGCTGGGAATAGATAATTATAATTCCATCTAATTATACCGTTTGGATTCAGACGTCTTATACATTATGCAAAGTGTCAAAACTTGGCTTTGAGATAAATGAATAAATCAGTGATCCAACAAGTTTGGGAACAGAGAATAGACCCGCCATTCACATCAAGGTCGACGGAGGTCTCACGAAACGGCATGCGCTTGTCGTCAGACAACAGTTTAATAAAGAACATTTGCGTGACCATTAATCTATAAATCGACCGTTTTTGGGCCGATTTGATTCCTTGAAAGCCTCGGTGTCTGATGGAATTTCGGCTTTTTCTGAATCTAACCTGCGACGCTCTGGCATCCTGTTCTAACGTCTCAGTCAGGGCGCAGACGGGTGCAGGTGTAAAACAAAGAACTCCGTTTAATGTTAGGGGTTATTCCAAAGACGTAGTCACAAGACAAGCGTGGGTCAAAACCAGGATTCAGTCCAGAACAAGTGACGTAACAAACAAGGATAAAGCACAAACAATAGCCGTGGAACAAAACAGGCCGGGAACTGGCGCAGCAAACAGAAGGCCCGCTCAGTACACATGGAAAGATCATGGCAATACTTTGCAACAAGAGGTTCTCATGCACAGGTACTTATAGGGGTAAACAAGAGACAGGTGGAGAGAACTAATGATCAGGTGAGACGGAGTCCGGACCAGGGGGCGTGACACCTGTCCTCCGCCGTATCCTGCCTGTTGTCCTTACGTAACCCCACCAGGTGACCCTTCCGTGAAAATATACACACAGGTGCCTGCACTGTTATTAAGAATAGAAAAGGAAGAAGAATGAAACAGTGGTTCAGTGAGCAGCTCTGCTGCCTGACAGCACCTGGATGGTTGGTTGTGGGTTTGAGTCCAACTCAGTCTGTGTGAAATTTTCATGCCTGCGCTTCCTCTTGGTGCTCCGATTTCATCCCACAATTTAGAGAGATGTGTTTCAAGTTAACTGGTCACTAAAGTGACCGTGTGAGACCTCTCTGTCACAGACTGACGTCCCATCCAGGATGTGGTTTCCTAGCATTTAGCCCTATGATTCCGAGGGAAGCTCTGGACCAGCAAGATCAGCTGAGCAGTTTTTAATCGATCAATTTTTGGTTCTTTCGCTAACTAACTACAGCTGGAGGTGGGATGGAGAAGCTTCACTAAATACTGTCACTCGGCCCCCGTCATACTGCTTTTATAATGGCCAGGAAGCCAGACTGGGTGGAATGGTGGTCCTGTTGTGCCAGGATGGGATGGACATACACATTAAGTCGCACTTTTCTCTGGCCTGGCCTGCAATCGATAGCTGACGGCAGCATTAGCGCGGACGCTCGGCTGCAGGAACCCTCCAGCGCATCGCCCCCAGGGGCTGTGGTCCTGCCGGTTTTAAAATAACATTTAATTAGCACCTGATTTACACGAGAAAAAAAAAACAGGCAAGCTGAGAAATAACACATCCAATAAAGCAATTAGGAACTACAATTGACAGAAAACCCAAATGCCCCATGGGCCTCTGCAGCGCTGGAGCTGGGCTCCCATCACAGACCCAGCCATGCTTAGGGCTGCTGATAGACCTGGAACCCGGACAATTTTGCCAATGTCGCAGGGCTGCAGCAATCGCCAGCCTCACGCTTCACGGGTGCCATCTGTTTAAATGCAGGCCTTTTGGCCTCACATGGTAGGATGAATCTGCTTGCACAAGACTTTCGTCCTCCGTGTTCTCAGCGGAGACACTGGTGCTTTATTCCAGTAGAGATGTGTGCTTTAAGGGGAGTCTCCAGAGACCTCCTGCCTTCCTAAAATATTGATTCTGCTTTTAGCGGTACATCTCCGGCTTCAAAACGACAGGGGGCTCACACATAGAAGGGGCCTTTCAAATGTGCAGGCGTTCCCTATTCTGCCTTCCTTCAGGAAAGCCGACAGCATGCACAGTACGGCGGTATCAACACAGAAACGGATACATAGAAATGAATTCTTAATACATGTATAAGGCTGGGTGATAAGTTAAGACTTGTAATTGCTGCTCTAATAATGGAGCTTTGTATCTACAATGTTTTTTTACTGGTACTTGTACAGAGTACTTCATTGTGTTTAACATCTTTTCCTCTATTAGTGCAAAAAAGGTTTGATCACATCATCGTTTTTGTGGCCGTTTCATCCCTGTTTGTAGGTGAGGGTAGTGTTGCCACAAAGAGAACGTGGAACCCAAAGATTTCTTGGATCGCAAAGACACGAACGTGCAACATGCAATGAAACTGGAGAACGGTCCTGGGGAGGGGGCAGGATTTACATTAATCTCCCTGAAGTGTGTTTTGGCAAAGGAAGAAGTTTGGTGTCTAGGGTACCATGTTGAAAATGGTGAGATCCACCCACAAGTTCACAAGCTAGAGGTTTTTAAAAACAGCCCACGGGCAAGAACTTAAAAAGCAGGTCAGATGATTTCTTGGACTTGTCAGTTGGTTTTGTTATTTTATTTGTCCCCTTGCTACCATAGCGACTCCAAAAATCAACCTCACAACAAAAACTAATGGCAATCCAGTGCAATGGACTGAAGATTATTATCCAGCCTTTAAAATGTAAAAAAAAACTGCTTATGCATGTATCTGTTCTGAAGAGCCCTGATTTTGACAAACCATTGTGGTTTAATGGATGCATCGGGGGTTGTATTGGGAAATGTAATAGCAGAAGGGGAAGAGTGAGAGGACAGGCTGGTTTTGTACCAAGAGAAACCACGTTGGTAAAAAAAAAAAAAAAAAAATCCTGGCAATAAAGTGGACACTGGTCAGATTGTGGTCTGTTGTCAAGATGCTTCTATACAAGCAAGGAGACTACACTGAAATGGGTGATGGAACACAAGTCCCAGCCCTTTTAGACCATGTCGTATCAGACATTTCTGAGAATATACCTCATGACCCTGGTTAAACACTCAACACTTCGCACTCAACACTCAATTTTATTTGACACACACATATAACATCATCGGTGTGTCAAAGAGGGGGGGTATGCAGCAGTGGTTCTGCACCTGCTCTGGGTTGTGCACACATTGAGCTGGATTTGACACCTGAACACGCAGATCAGGCACTGTGAGGCATCAGCGCTACGGCTGAACAGGGTGCTACTTTTGTTATGTTCAGCATTTCTTTTGTTTTCTTTAAATACTTTTATATTTTGGGATTGGTTGTACAAAAGGTTTTATTGACTAAAGATACTACTACCTCACTGACATCCTTTGAAGTAAGTCCTCAGTCACCTAGTAGAATACTGGTTACTCCATCCAGCAGAATTCAGTCAGTACTGGGAGGGATCATCATAGAGTGAGTCATGGGATGATCAGCTACTACAGAAATGGAGGGAACAGGAGTATGAACTTCTTCCTAAAGACTGGCGTACAGCTTCTGTCAAAAACAGTTCCTGCAGTCCTCCGTAATGCCATGTAAAGTTCTGAAAGATGTTGCATCACAAGTACCTGCAATCTACCTTCATTTTTACCAAATACATCCTATCCCAGCACAATGGGTCTAATTGTGTCCTCTTGGGTTCCTTTTCTAACGTGTCCGATCTAGTCGCCATACCAAGCCGTTTCGTGGGCTCGCTGTAAAATCCCTGCGCAGTGATCAGAAGTTTGAGGCCGACTGAAAATTTTTCTCTGTGTCGCCACTCGAACTTCAATGCAAACCCAGGCGCTTTGAAGGATTTTCATAGCAATTATCTGTAGGTGTTTCTTGTCAGTTTTCAAGTGTGTCTTTCAGTGCAGATGCTATTAAACCAAGAACATCAAAACGATTCAGCGAGTTCACATCAAACAGTTATATCAAAGCATCTGCAGATTTACAAGGCCTCTATCAACAAGGGGTTGCATGCTAGTAACCCAAACATTGTAATGTTAAAAAAAATGTTCGATGGAAGAGATTCAATGTACTTTTGGCTCAATTGTTACCTTTTTCAAATTGCCACTGTTGAAAAGATGGACGGTAACTAAAGCAAAACCTCTAACTGTCTCTAGCGACCAGCAGAAGAAAAAAAGAGGATGCCGAAAGAACACAACACGTTGGTCTTTTGTTTTGAAAACCTCAAATTGCAGAATCCCAAGAAACGCAGCAGCTAAGATGAGAACACAAAGCCAGCATCTGAAGTAGACTGACACAAAGAGATTAAACAATAGAAACCTCAAGGCTACAAGATACTATCCTCAAATGTAATCCCGTCTTTGGTATCACAATGGGAAGCTATTCACATGCTGATGGTCTCTGCAGTGGGAGATGCGTCGGCAATTAAACCAATATCATTTAACGGTCGAGAAAAGCCTGACCTAAAGTTGGTCTGTTATCATTGCCTTGGGATGACTTTGTCTTAAAACAATTGCATTCTCCTCCTCAAACTGGAACACATATGAAGTTTGACAGTGATGAGATGGTTAGGACTTACCTTTGCACTTGATTTCAATAAGACAAGAATCTTTTGCTCAAGTCCCAATGCAGTGATCTGCTTCGGTCTCCTTATTCAGAAACAGGCTCTAGATCAGTTGCACAACATCTGAAAGTCTTTTATCTACCCCTAAAGTAGCAGGTAGTGGCTTATTTGCCATTATTTTACACCTTGAGCACAAAATAGAAGGAAAATCAGTACTGCTAGCTGCACATGTTATATTATATTGTGGCTTGCAGAGGTGCTTTGGTGTAATGTTAACAAGTAAATCACAACCACACAGCACAAGCACAAGTCAATGTTAACTTTATCCGCAATGGCTCAAAACGACACCGCTGCTGTTTAGGAAGGCCTCCTAAGTAAAAGCGGCGAAACCAGACAGAAGAGCTAGAGGGTAATACGGACCAAGAAAATACCAGAGTAACAAAACAGTTTTAAAAATTCTGCCCGATCTGTCTGTCTAAGCTGTCTGTCTGTGGAAGGAAAGCTCCATCCACATCGATTGAAGAGTATATTAAATACACCGATCCAGCGATTTGGTAAGAATGGCTAAGCACTCAGAGTGTGGAAAACCAACTTGTTCCTCCAGTATAACAAACAGACTCTTAGTGTTGACAGTGGGATAAAGAAAAGCACTTAATCATGCTTAATCTATTCGCTGGAGGTCCAAGGGCTGTTATTGTTTAAGCAGCCATGAGGCCGGTGGCAGCCAATTACAAAAAGGGTGGGGGGTGTCACATTAAGGAAATTCTGGCAGCTCGAAAACCTCGTGGCACAATGTTTTCAGCCGTGTCATTGCCGCAGATCGCGAGGAATCAAGGGTGACAGTGTGAGGCCGTCCGAGGGTTGGCCACGACTTATAGACCTCATCCCATCGTTTTCACCTCTAGTAACCGATCCCCCCGATGGAGAGACTTCATATATTATTCATAACGGGGTGAAATGGCATCCCAACTATCTTCACCGTGCTCAGAGTCGGGGAGGTAATACCGGTGTTTTAACAGGTGCTGGCGCAGGCAGAGTCAGTGTTTTGGGAATTGACTTTGTTGATGGTGGAGGCGTCACAGATTAAACACAGGAGTGAACAAAGACATCACTATCCAGCCAGCTTATTTCCCTTGGCATCACGGGTGCTGGAGACATAAAAATCCCATTCATGTCAGCTGTCACTCAAAGTCAGTGTGCCAGTGGTTCTTGCGGTGTGTAACTGTACTTTGGGGGCAGGGGGTGGGGTGATGACACTCAGCTACGTAGGAATGAACATAGAAAGAAATAGGCACATCCATGTTGCAGGTCACTGGAAACGTGTAGAAACCTTGAACCCGACGTAGAAGTTAGACTAAAGCTGACTGTTTGCACGTGATAACATTTCTAAGAAGCTCTTAAAACAATCCGGTTCCCTCTGGAAAGACAAAACACAATTTTGATCCTTTCAGGAGTTTATGTTCTAATGAAAGCAAATGATTTATAACAGAACAGCAGTCCTTTTTTTACACACGTATGAGGCCGATTTTGTTTTAAAACTTCAGTAAAACAGTTAGATTTATGACAGAATGAAAAGTAGTAAAGACCGACAATAAGGTACCAGAGGACCAAGTATTGACACACCGTTCGATGCTCAAAGAGTCCTAATAATAAATTATAGACATCTGGTTTGTCTTGTCCGCTGCTGTCCCCTCTACCAGGAGTCCATCTATCATTCATTTTGAGAAAGCTGTTTATCTACTTCACAGTCGTGGTGATCCAGAGCCAACACCGGGATGGTCCAGGACACTCACACACAAAGGAAATTCAAATCCTCAAATTTACCTGAAACAAGAGTGTTAGAAATGTTGGGCGAAACCAGATCACGAATGACTGAGTAAGAACTCATAAGTGCTGTACGTTATTTCCGAGTCCTGCCATTTGGTCGTAACATTTGATTTCAGACAACGTTCGGGTCTCTAGTAGAGATTACGTTTTATTTCCAAAAAAAAGTTCCATTCACAGCTTCTCAAACGGCTTCTTCTGGATTTTACTATCGCTTGGAATAACAACATTTATCACCTGCCTGCTGTCTTTTTCCTCCGTTTTTAGGACAGGATTGAATGCTACTTTAAATATATATTTGCAGTATGTATATATACTTATGTTTACGTATCCTTACGATTTACGTAATGCGCTACAAAGAGATTTGCGGCTTCTAAAATCAGCTCACAATGAGGACGTCGCCGACAAAATCCTGCTGCAGTTTGAAGACTTTCTGTGCTCTGTAAGTAAATATGCCAACATGCGGCATCATTCAGACTTCCTAATATGAGATTTACTTTCTTACACTGCAAATGTAAATTTGTAAATTTGACTACATGTCAACGCTTTCATCCGGAATGTAATAGAATACAGTATTAGAGGAATTGGCTGCACATTTCTCTAAGGATTTGCATTTGCTTTCCAGAAGCTTGCGAAGGAGAGCTTGCAATGTGTGAAGCTCTGAACTAACTGAAGGGCATCAGCTTGCGCCTCTTTGCCGTCTCTTACTTGCCAGGACCGAAAGTTTGTTAGTTTGCATGTTTATTTATTTATTTCGCAGTTGCAGGGCATGCTTTGAATGACCACCATCTGGTGGAAGAGACAAATTAAAAGTGGCATCTCCTGATGGAGGTTACCTGCAGGTGGTATTTTTAGGTGGGGTTTTTAGCTTCTTAATGGGTCCTTTAAGAGACGACTCCGGCTGGAAAAACCGTGCACGTGACTTTTAAGTGACAAAAAAAAAAAAAAAAAAAACATTGGCCTTTTCAATACAAATCAAATATTTGTATTTCATTTGTGCACTGAGACCCAGCGCACACTGGCACGGAACAAAACCAAATCTGACATTTCTGTGAATGACCACATAAGAGAACAGACGCGTCTTTGTTAATTCAAAATGAACCGACACTCAGTAAAAGACGTGAGAAACAGGCAACGAGCAACAACCGAACAAAGGCCGACCAAAACCATATCAGCCACAGCTATTTCATTCTGACCTCAGTGAGCCGGCAAACCCAACTGCAGTCAAAACAAAACAATCTAATGGAAGAAGCATAAAGAGAAGAATAAAAAGGAGGAGAAAAAGAAGAAGCAACCGTCAGTAGCCAGTGTCACCGCAATAGAGCACAACAATGAAACTGGGTGGCTCTTATATTCTTTAACCCCTTGTTAGGGAAACGAATCCCAGCTGCCTATTAGAAATTCCCTGCAGATGCAGAGCATTAATATTTATATTACTGCATATTTATACATGGCATAAAAGTGTCAGTATATCTATAGATGTAAAAGGAATCAATTTGCTCTCAGATCCTTTCACAGCTTTAGTCAAAATGTATTTATTACAATGCAGGTGGGCTTTGTGACTGTTACTTAGCAGTAGAATTGACTGCTGTGCGTTCCCTCCGTTTGAATGACTTTGCATTGATCGGCAGAGAAAAAAAATGCCAAGACAGAGGGAATTCCAAAAGCACATCATAAGTACCTTGCATTGATTTATAGATGCAAAGTTCATTATTCATCATAAGCCACAAAGAAGTCTAATTTGCACAAAACAGAGCATCTCTGAAATCGGGACACGGCAGTGAAATAGCCTGATGGATTCGTATCGTTTGAAAATGAAGAACGTACACAGAGCTTGGATGTCAACTTGGATGCGTTATCGTCACGCATCAGTTCTAGCCGATTTTTAACAAAAAGCATAAAAAAGAATGTGATGATTTCAATTGTATCAATGCTGACACCTGGTGACATCAAAAGGTCTTTAATAAATCCAACTCTTTGTTCCAGGGAAGGTAAAAAGCAATAAAACCGCTAACGCTGACTGTTGAATTTCACAGCTATCTTTAGGCGAGCAGCAGACGACATCAAAAACCACAACCCTTCAATGCTAAAGACCTGTGACAGGTGATATAGAAGGTGATAGCATGCATTCTCACATCACTTTTACCCCAGTTCTGAGAGTTTATTTCAAACAATTCAAACTTTCATTAGAGGAAAGTTTTCTTAATCATCTAGTTCTCCAGCACATGATCTGGCAACCTATTGAGCAACCTATTCAGATTTAATAAATTCTTCTTGCCACCTGTGTGGGTGGTAGGTTTTGGTTCGCTTAACTGTAAAGCATCGCAGCAAATCCAGCTATGTACTCTGCGTGTTCAAAGCACTTTCTCTCCTTCTGGAAGACAGATGTGAGGCTGGAGAAATGAAGACGTGAAAGACAGTTGTAAATCTTTGGATCTTTTCCCCTGGTGGCTTTCATGTGGTTTGGTTGCGACCCAGTTGCTCCACCTGTCCTGTGACAGTCGCCAGGTAGCAGTAGGTGTCTGGTTTCACCCAGGAGCCACTGCATCTAATCAGTCAATGACTGCCTCAAGGACCTGCATCCACAGAGACCCACCAGCTCCAGAGATCACAATATGGAAGCTAATGAGCTCGATCACGTCAATCTGAGAACAGAAAAAACATATATGTATACTCCTACGGACTTTCCGTTTTGGACCTTTCGTTCGTGTGACAAAAGGTTCAAAATCTATCGTCCGTAGGTTTTCCATTTTGCCCCCAGTGCGCTGGAACGATCTCCCTCTCCTTCACATCCACTAGCTGTCTTCCAGCATTCAAGAAGGGTCTAAAAACACCTTCTCTTTAAGACCGACTTCACTCCCGATTTCCTAACAACCCCATGAACTTGTGCCACACCGTCTGTCAGAATCACCTTTGCATTTTCAATTGTATACGCACGTTACTTGTGTCACGTGTGCCGGTAAAAGCAGCAGTATGGGACAAACTGCAGTGAGGATCGCGTGTCTGCAGCTACACCTCTGTGTATCATTAAAGCTGAGATGTTCATGTGTTTGCGGGAAAAAGAGCGAGCTAAATTGGTAAATGTAAATCTACGTGTAGGCTCAGTAGAGTACAGAGCAGCGTACGCCAAGGTCAAAAAGTAAAGCGGCCAGTGAGTTTGCCCTTCATTCGCTCAAACCCAGCAGTTGTTCGTACGGGGCCGTGGTTTACATTCAGCTCCCAAGCCAATGCCAATTACAGCTCAAGTCAGAGAGCATCCGCAGGCCCCAAGGACACACTCGGGGGGGGAGTGGGGCTTTGAGTCGCGCTGAGGGAACGGGCTCCCGTGGCCTGTCCACTGGCCGATCACTGCCTTCAGAATACTTTCTGGCCAGGAGAACAGGAAACATCAACACCAGCCACACCATCAACTCAGAAAGAAAGAAAGAAGGGGAGAAAAAGACAGGCGCTGCCACCCACAGCTGGGAAAAGTCTTGTGATTTGCCACTGAATGATGGGTTTTCTTCACTCCGGGGGAACACTCCCTTCTCTAAGTGCAGTCTTCATCAGTACAAACTACAGACCACGATGCCTTCATCCTGCTATTCCCCTCAGACCGTGTGCTACAACTTGCTTTGGCAGCATTTTTTTAAGTCTTAATATAAGGATTGCCAACGCTCCAAAATCACAATGTCATAACAGTGAAAAGTTGTCATTTTCAACTGAAAAACAATCACGACTGGAGCTATTTATGCTCGCTGGGGCAGTTTATACCATAGCTAGTGGGCAGGTTCAAAATACACGACTACCCTTGTACAGATATAAACCCCAAAGGTTGCAGAGAGTAACATCATTCAGGCTCTGTAGAGGGAAACTGACCACACACCTGTACGCAGCAGCACAGTTTGGTGATATTTTACTGTTGCTGGGGGTAAGCACCCTGCTAAAGGAAAGGGCACCAGGGCATGGGGTTGGAATCTGGATCCTTGCAGTGCAAGACAGCATCTCTGATCACTACGCCCCTCCCTGGACTTCTCTTCCCGCATCTTCTGCAGCAGTTCACAGAGGTGTAGGACACTTTGCTCTCCTTTCACTCTTCTGTGCCGTTCATCTCATACAGGTATTGCCAAGATGTACTCAAACTTCTGACTGGCACTGCGTTTGAGCTAACAGGCACGGTTCTGCTTTAGGATTTATGTGTTGTATTACGACTCCACACGTTTCTTCCTCGTATCCACAATGCGCTTAATTTTTTCTTTTCTTTTCATTTCGGTTTTTTTCTTTTTGCTCCAAGAAATGAAATGAACCAGCTGGTCTTGTAAAAGGTCATTTTGTTTTACTTTCCACTGCTGTGGAACAGAATTTTGTTCTAATTATGAGGTGGCACATTTCACAGCGACTGGGTGGAGTGGAGCTTTGGCTCTGGGGATGAGGGAGCCGGGTCTGAGAGGTGTCAAGACTGGCGAAACTCGAGATGCAATTTCACAACCGTCACAGGACGCTTTCTCGAAGATGCTAGAAATATGTTATGCTACAGTTTGAGCACATCTTCAGAGGCCGGCAGTAAGCATTCTGCTTGGTGTTACATGCTGTAAGTTGCGACAATTTTTCAAAGGTATTTGTAGAAAACTCAGTGGCTCTGTGAATCCAAATAGGTAGCATAAAGAAAAATAAATAAAAGAAATAGACAGACAGTTTAAAGGGAAGAGAAGTGGTGTTCCTTGTTAGGATTTTCAGAAGTTGAAGCCAGGAACACAGAGCACTCCAAAATGTCGTGTGTAGTGGTGCCACAAGCCATGAAAGGACTTATTTCTGAGCCTACAGAAGATAGGATGAACAAAGCAGCCCACATAAAAGACAGAAAGAAAGGAAACACAAGAGTCTAATGAAAATGTCAAGATTACTGGTGTGAGGAACAGGTAGCTGACCAGTGCAGTAGTTGTCCTGCACGGAGATTAAAGGGAGTTTCCAGGTGTTTTAAGGTTGGGAACAAATGCCACGGTCACAGGTTGCTTGGAGGAGAGTGCTGTCACTTTGCTGATCTGGGGGTGCCGGTGGGTGGGTGTAATTGGACACCTTGGCGCCCCGGTTCGCGCCACGCTTGAAGGAATCGGCATGCCCGTGGATGCGTGGCTCTGCGTTCCCCTTAGCGTGCGACTGCATGTGGGCCGAGTGTGTCTTGGTTAGCGACGAGATGAAAAGGTCCTGCCGTGACCCCGTGATGGACTCGACTTGCGTTCCATTCCAACAGCCTCACTGCAAGTTCACTTTGTTTCGTAAGCTGAAAATCCCCTTATATTTTATGTAAACCATAAGAATAAATAAACAGTTTACATGCATACATGTTGCATTGCATAATAGGGTTTTGTTATATTTTCCCACAGCTGTAAAAACTCTATGTTGAAATAATAATAATAATAATAATAATAATAATAATAATAATAATAATGAGTACCACAATATATTTCCATGCTGCAGTATTAGCTTCATTTTCATTTCTAAATTTCTTTTCTTTTCAGCACCACTGCAACACTGCAAATAAAACGTAAGTATAACGGAAACACAAATGGGACGTTGTGTAAATAACACGCTTTAAAATGCAATCGCCGAAAGACACGCAGCCCAACAAGTTACAAACACGGCTCCTTGCAGCAGCGCCGGTCAACGTGTGTTATGGCACAGCAGAAGGAGCCGTCACGGGCACACATTGCCACCTAACATCAGGACACAAAAAATAATATAATAAGGCTTATGTACGGCCATCCTAAGTCCGGGTTGCTGTAAGGAGGATACGTTTTAAGTGGAGAACTACCTGTGTAGTATAGTACACAGTTTATAGGACTACCTGCATAGTTGTAACCTGTCTCCTGTTGCACCTTCTCTCATGCAGCTTACAGAAACTCCTCAAAGAGCTCTTTCCACTCTCTGTCACTGCAGCCAAGTACAAGACAAAGCAGTGGAAAAAGCTGGACAGAAAGCACAAATTTAGATTTAAATTTAGACTTGCTGGGTTCTTATACGGGCTCTTGGATGGATTTGGACACAGTGCAAGGGCAGCACACCAAACTTTTCTCAGCCTCTTTCCCCACTTGTTCTAAGTCAGTCATTCAGCTCAGCCTCAAAAAAACAAACAAAAAAAAGGGCAGTACTGTGTTCAGCTGCCGTCGCAGTGCGATACGCTTCAAGCCTTTGCCATGGCAAAGCCAGATTTCATGCCAGAGAAACACACTGACGGTGCAACACATTGGCTCAGTTTAGAAGAACAGAAATAAATAAGCAGGACCATGAAACTTGGTTCTTGTGGCCCTAGGGCCAAACTGTCAGAGCTCCCGTAGAGTCTGAAAGCTGGCCGAGAGTGAAACGCGTGCCTTTGACCACAGCTGCTGGAACGAGAAGAACAAGGTCCACCAACAAAACCTGCCAGTTTCATTTAAACGCTCGTTGCTGGTATGTCGGCCGAGGAGCAACGCTGATCCTGATCTCCAACTGTCAAAGCCGTGAGTGAGGAGCTGTGGGGTGACAGTTAGTCACCGCAATTCATCTCTCCCAGCGGAAGACTTTCTTTGAGCTTGTCTGTCACTCATGTCCCAAATCATGGCAGGTTTCCTTAGCTACAGAAGAAAGCAAGTTTTCTTCACATTTATTTCTGATGGGTGCAATCTCAGTGTGCTAATGCTTTACGAAAGCTCTTCATTATTGCAAAACTGCACTTAGAACCAGACGTGTTTCATCAGAAGTGTAGTTAAAGTCTCGTGCCATCTTGATAAATAGTTAAAAAACATGTACACCATGAAATCTATATGTATATTATATATATAATACATGGAAATACTATATAATAATATGTGTGTATATCTCCATTTTAGCGTGAATGACATTCACCTCATTCTTCACGTTCTGGAACGTTTTTCCCCTTGAGCAATTTCATGTGTCACGATAGATTCAATAAAATATGCATTAAGAGTGCAGTTACATATTTTACTTTGCTTCCTTGGTTTGCTGGCTATTATATTATAATGGAACACATTTCACAAAAATAAAAATTCGTTTTGTCATCTGCGTTCATTGACCATGAAGTGGAGCCAACTTTGCGATGGCAGAACTAATGAAGACTATGGTTTTGTTTTTTTTTTAATCAATCCCATTTTATTTGCAAACAAAACATTTGTGACCCCGGGTAAAAGCACAAGAAGGACATTAAGACGTGCGACAGTGAAGCGAGAGGCATTTTTGAAATTTTCACGTCTGCTCTCAGAAAACGTGACCGCTACTCGCAGAAAGGAACACTATTGTGACTTAACAAATGATTTAACAACGGATCCTCTTCACGTCCCACCCCTAAAAGCTACGATTAACTCAACGGTCCGAAGGCCTTTGAATCTCCCGTTTGAAGCAGACAACAAAGGAACGCCGGCGCCCCACGCCTCGAGCCTTAAAGTGCCGATTAAACCACATTACGACAAAACTCAGCGTATTATTAAATAGTAGGCGAGCGCCATATATATTCTCCGTCACCATTTGCGTCTTTCAGAATAATAAATGCTTCAAAAATAAAATCGGGAAATGCTACATATTCCCCGGCCAGTGGGTAGAGATTGTATTTATTTGCCCCCCCCCCCCCCCCCCCCCCCCCACAATAAAAAAANTTTTTTTTTTTTTTTTTTTTTTTTTTTTGCCCCCCCCCCCCCCCCAGTTGCATATGTCCCCCCCTTCCCACCAACTTTAAATGGGTCTTGCTAAACTTCGAAATACCATACGAATAAAAATGATTTATTCCCCCCCACACACTCAACATGTGCTACTATTCTAAGAACTTAAGTTGTTTCAAAGACTCTACACTGACTAATAGAAACACTGACATTAATCTGTATTAGAAAGTTAATATTGCTTTTTTTCTAGTTCTGATGGAGCCTGTCTGGGGCACGAGTGCATCCGCGAGACTCAGAAGGCTCAAATCCCACGAAGCGTCCCGCAGATGTGCCGAGTTGTTGATAGCATCGAATGTAATTAGAGTTTGAATCCCAAATGTTCCGCCCGCCCGGCGAGATCAAACCGAAAAGCATTTTTGCCCTCTCCAGGTAACGGAACTGGAGCAGCAAAGCCATATTAACGTCAAACAGATATTAGTCGAAACAAATATGCTAAGTACATTTGTTAGTTTAAGGAAATTTTGCCTTGCCGGCTCTTACGTTCGTGGCAACGAGTCGTGTTTCGCCAGAAAATACGAGCGCATCATTAGTCTTACATAAGTGCATTAGACAGATACTGAAAAGTGCTGGCATTTTGACATTTTTGCATTAGCAGAGCCACACTACGCCGAAGCAACAAGGGACAAGAACTATGACAAGCTTGCAACAAAAACACACTAATGGAGTAAATGACTAATATAAGGAGTGTTTTCGAGGCATATTGCAGCAGTGATCCAGCTTAATGCTATGTATGTACACATGTCTCTTCTGAGGGACTAAATTGAACCACAACAACATTAAAACTGAAATAAGGCTTCGCATGGCTGAAAGCCTTCATCATTAATAAGTGCTCAGGTGANGGGGGGGGGGGGGGGGGGGGGGGGGGGGGGGGGGGGGGGGGGGGGGGGGGGGGGGGGGGGGGGGGGGGGGGGGGGGGGGGGGGGGGGGGGGGGGGGGGGGGGGGGGGGGGGGGGGGGGGGGGGGGGGGGGGGGGGGGGTGTAATTTTACAGCTCCTTTCACTGTTTACTTATTTAGGAGAGAAGAATGGCAGCTTCCTTGGAAGGAACCCCTCTCTTGCTCTTTAGAAGTGACCCTCTCCTCAAATGGACACACACGACCCGCGCTATTAACGTTTAATTTTGAACGGGCGTCTGCGGCCCGCTTTCATCCGTACGCGTTGTTTTGTAACATTATCCCCGTAACACTCAAAATATCCCGTTTAAGTGGCTTTGCCTGCAATTTATAAGAAAGCATACATTAGCCTACAAGCGTGCATTACCCCACCGTCGTCGGTTTCCAATTTACAACATCCGTGTCTGTAAAACACAAGGGGCGAAAACTCTAATCTTCTGTCTAATGAAAAACAACAAACCCAAAGCTAATAAAAGTGTCTTCTTTACAGGGATTTAATTCTTCCTGAAAGGTAATAAAACACATTGTTAATTTGATTAGGAGGTGTGACATATTTCGAATTAAGCCCGGCTGGGATGAGCCCTGCTGGGTGAAATTGCCGAACCTGGCAGACCTCTTCATAAACAAACAAGCCGGCTGTGCTGGATCTAAAGCGATTGCCTATAAATAACCAGAAGCAATTCAAAAACGCTCCATCTGCTTGACGCAATACGCGACCGGGACCAAAGCAATCGAGCATGACGGAGGCTGCAGCCACTGCGACCTGCTTGAGATCACAACCCGAGCCTCGGCCTCCGCAGGTATCCCTGGCGCCGCAGTACGGACAAGCCAGCTAGCGGCTTCCGACTATTAGCCTTGTCAACCCTGACGCACATCGAGACCCGCCGTTCGGAATTCGAAATGACCGCGGGAGTCCCTCTCCTCTGTCGCTAAGTGTTGCGGCAGCAGAGACGAGGACTGGATCAAGTACACAAACAAACAAGTCTTCGTCGTGGGTAAAAATGAGTTGGCCGAGGTCTTCTTTCAAACGATGGGGTCAGATACACTGAGTTGTGCGAGCGCAGACGCTCACGACTGTCGGTCGATTCAGTTCTTCGGGAAACTCTCGATCAAATCCGTCGCGAATCTGTTCTACATTCATACTTTGTAAGTGATCTTTCTGTGCACTGCTGTGTCCTTTGTCACTTTTGAGAAAAAATTGTGGGATAATATTACATTTAAAAATCAAGACTGGCTTTGCACAGCTGGTAAATCCCTGAATATTTTCGTAAGAACTAAAATTTTGAATGTGCAGCTACTGGACAAAAAAGCGCACGCCGGCGTAAAGGTGCTTAGCGGGGCATCTGGGCCACCGCGTGTGGCCAGTCCGGCTTTTGTGGCATAGAGTGTCGCGGTGTGTGTAATTCTGCAGGTGATACGAAATGTCATTTTTCAAGAGATAGCCACTTGACTGGCGGTGGAGGAAGCGGCGTCTCTGGTGTCACGTTAAAATGCCCCATAACTGCTCAATTGGGGTCCAATCCCATGACTGAGAGGGCCGTTTCATTGGCGCTGTGACTACATCAGGCTCTTAAAACCACCCGGCTGACCACGGGCGGATGCTGAGAGCGCTGTAACCCCGAAAGTCACTCCTCCCGGTGGCGAAGAAAAGCCTCGACCTGTAGTGAAAAACGTAGCTAAGTATAATTTACATTTAGCCATTCACGCAACCAGGGTGGAAGCCGCCGCATTTAACAGATGTGGTGACACTCGTATATTTAAGTTCTGTTTCAACAGAATTTAAAAATCTTTTTCAATTCCTGAACAAGTATTAAACACGGCGAGCAAAACAGTTTGGCGGCACAAATCACCTAGTTTACGATGGAGTCAGAAAACTTTCCTGAAGACTTTACAGGAAATTATTCTCATTCGTTCAACAATCACCATCGACGTGTTGTGGGAAACATTGATTTTTCTTCCGGTGGAGAGTCGTTCGAGTCTGTAATTAGATTAGGGAGGATTCTTTTAATTACAATTGTCCGTGTGGGGTCTAATTCGGGCGAAACAACTTGTGACAATTAGGCAGAGTGAAATTCATACATGGCCAATTAGTCCCATCAGCAGGTCATCGACAGCAAATGAGCTGAAAACCCTTTATGCTGTTAACAGGGACAATTACAGTGCCTACTGAGCAATTGTTGAAAAGTGCAGTAATAACCCACACAAAATCATTTAGCGCCACGGCAGAAACGGCTCCGGTGTCACTGTGAAGCCGAACGCCGCGATAAGACACGTCGCCAGACAACACCTGCAAAATTTCATTCGTTTTGCTGTGTCTCTATACGGAGGCGCTTGTATTAGACCGCGACATCGCCACGAGGCACGAAAGTTTATTTAGTACCCTGCAAAGCGTGCAGAGAGGTTGGCGTATGGTGTTTTATGGGAGTTTATTATTTTTATTATCACAATGAACCTGCAAGGGCCCATTGGAGAAATGTGGCCCCAGGGCCCGAAACTGGGTTCAGCTCCATGTTGCTCTCGACCATTTTTAAAGGCGGCTCCGGCAGTCCTACCTGTAGGAAGGTTCGGTCGCTTTCTCTTCTTGCTGTTCTCGGCACCGTTCTCCAGCGGGCAATCTGTCATCAGTGGACCGTTGGAGGTGCCAAATTGCAGGGGCTCGTTGTTCGAGGCTGGGTCAAAAGTAAGCGGATTCAGTCCTGAAAGAGGGCAGAGCACCAAACATTGTTCTCAGCCATGCGCTCACCACCTTTGCACATTATGATCGTTCGTTATCAATAACCGGTGGTCCGGCGCAGCTTTGCAGAAACATTGGGGTTAAGGTGGGTACACCCTGTATGGCACTTTAGCCCATCGTAGGGTAGCCAAGCACATACATCCACTCGTGTACTAAAGGCAACTCAGAACCAAAACGCTGCATGAACGCACATTTTTGAGCTGTGTAAAGGAACCCACGTGAGCACGAGAAACCACGTAAACGCTACATCAGACTAAGCTGGATTTGGATCCACACCTGACTCCACAGCTTATGAGCGGCGAGGCCCAACACTGCTATAAAGCAATATGTTGCTTTATTCAAATGTGTATATATACGTACAGTATAGCATCAACAACTCACAATAATCTGTGAAGGTTCCGACAACAGGAAAGTAAGACCTTGTGAAAACGTGACGCTTCTGAGATTCTCATTCTTTAATGGCTAAGCCTCCACTTTTGTGTTTTTTTTTTTTAACTTGTGCGATTAACCCTCATGCAATTCGACACACATCTGAAGCAGCAGAAACAGAACAGAAACAGAAATGATGAACGAAGTATGACTGCCAGCCGAAGAAGCGAAAACTCAAGATCCACATTCAGTCATCGTATTTCCACAGATTTGGTTTGGCGATAATGAACTTGCGCTGTCCAGTCGTCCTCCTCGCGGAGACAGAAAGGGAGTCCGTACCTGAGACGTCTCGGTAATGGTGTAATATTCCGTCAGCCTGGAGTGAGATTGTGCTCAGCAGGCGTGCTGATAATACGCCCTGACTGCTCGGCCTCCAAAACTCACAGTTATTAGGCTTAAATCAGAGCGCGGTTTCACCACCGACCGTAATGAATGCACAAATCACCGCGACGCGTAACGGAGCGTTCCGGAAAGTGCCAGAAAAGTCAAAACAATGGAGCAAATTTCACAGCTATTTAAGTGTTAATAAGTCTTTGGCAGGAAAACTTGAGTAAATGAGATAATGAAGGCTGCTCTCTGGTGACGATTCAGTCGGTGGAAGCCCAGATGCGGCGGCGGCGGCGGCGGCGGCGGCATGCGTGTACGCTGCAGTTCCTCGTTCCGTTAATTGCTGATGCGGGATTCTCTCGAACGAAATGTGGACAAACAGCCAAATAAGCATAATGATTAAATTATAGGATTATGGACGGAAGGGAGTCGGAGGCAAAGACTCTGAAATTACACTCGATCACCTGGTCTTGGGCATCGCACGCTGTGATATTTTCACGGATCTCGTAAATCGCGGGACACGTGCAGTACATCTAAATGGACGTCTGCTCCATAAACATATACGCGCAGATTTAGTGCGTATAATTATATTTTTCCATTAACAATGATTATGACTGATTATGATGACGTATTTTGTCACTGGTACTTACACTGGGGCTCATACTGCTGAATGTTAAAAGGCAGCATAAATTCGGAGCGACTTGTGTTTCAATTAAAGGTGTAATTAATTGGGTGCCGACTTCATAAGGCGATTCTGTACCCAGAATATTAAGACAGGCAGAGGTTTTCACAAGGCCGTCCACCGCGGCAAAATATTCGGCGAAAATGAACCGACATGTCGCACGTCACGGCGAACGTTTACATATGTTCAACGTATAGCAAAAATGTGCTGGTTATAAAAGGACAGAAGACCGCAGATATGCAGATGTTCGAAGACTCTGTTCTGAGGGGAACTGGCTCCTGCCTGCATTCATTAACACATGTAATAATCTGAATTTATAACATGGGTGATGCTGGAGGTATTACACAGTCCCCACCCTTCAGTCTGCCATCCTTACGCTTCCACTGGGTTCAAAAAGCAGACAGGTCATTGTAGGTGGGCTGCTTTTCGTGTGTCTTTCATGCCCGCATATTCCAGACTCTCATTTGTATAACTTCTCATCTCACTGGATGCCCTTGTACTTTTTAGCTCATAACACATGCAGCCATTATAATTTAATGCTGTGGTTTTTAGCTAAGAGAAATGATAAATTCCCTTCCTACCATTCAGCCATGGTTTTATACATATTTAATTAGCGTTTCCCGCCATTTTAAAGGACCCAGACAACAAAGCAGAAATGACGGAACATCTGTTAATCAAATAAGCAAAATAAATGATGTAATACATAAGAGAAAGTACAAACGGGCAGAAAAATTTCCCTGGGGCATTTTCCTCAGCGATGCTCGCAAGCCGTTACGGTCGCATTTTCGCAACGCAACACGCCACAAAGCATATCGTTCACTGCCGCTTTGCTATAGCATAAGGAACCCAAATTATGAACAAAATGGTACCCGAGCGTGAATACGGGCCCACCCTGAGTCCCCCTCCCTGCTCGCCGTTCCCCGACTACCCTTGAAATATTGCTGTAATTAATGCAACTGCTGCTTGTAAAAAAAAACAAAAAAAAACAGTGGTGGGTTTGTTTACTGTAAGCAGTGATTTACTGCTGCATATTTAATCACGGGAGACCTCAAGGGTGCAAAGTTCTGCTTTTGATATTAGCACCTTTTCTCTTCCCTCACACCCAGTGTCCTGTGTGGCTACGGCACAGGTGAAGGCAACTCGCAAAGTACTGAGGGGACATATAACTAAACTGCCCTTTAAAAAACTATCATGAGGGCAACAATAAAGGAGCGCTGTTGTCAGACGACGTAACGGCGAGGACTTGTTACTCAATGAAATATTATTTACCCAATTGCATGCTAATGTGACATGGTTTTTTAAAGAAACTTGGCCCAAAAGTACGATTAGTAGTAGAAATCAAGTATTATTAGAACAAAGAAGTAGAGGAAAGAAAGATATTAAACAACTACTGTGGCAGGCAGAGGGTTGCCAAGATCGGGACGTGATGAGGTGGCGGAACAGGGAATTTGCACGCGTGTTTAATATTCTTTCCCATTAATGAAAAATCGATCACAGACACAGCTCGGACTAAAACAAACAATTAACTCAAAGGGCTTTTCACCTGTCCCAAAACAAACCGGCAAACTGCCCTGAATTAGCAGAGCGTAAAAATATGAAGAAAAAGAAAGAGAAGCACAAGCTCACATCTAATGTCTGACTTTGAAAGAACCTGTTGGTTTTGGAACTGGGAACACATGTTGCTCACTTTTTAATAACATGCGACTTTCAGGTGTGGCTGGCAGTTCAGGTGGAGGGGTGGGAGTTGCATTCCACGCCATCCACAGTTTTATATTATCTTATTAATGAAAGCGGTGGACTGAGTTGGCAAGACTATAGATTTTCACTCCTTTCCAGCCTAAGGATACAAAAGGGGAGGACAGTGCCTTCTGGAGACATCTGTGTTGTCACCATTTACTCAGTGTCACACAACCAGAATATTAGTAATATATTAGCACACATAAGTAGCTTAGAACTACTGCATATTGAGGCCATTTTGAAATATGCAAATATATTTCTTATACAGATGCACAACAGATGGGAGAACATTTTCATAGGCAGGTCTCAGCCTTCTCCCATTTCCCACCTTTTTTCAGAGGTTTTAATTTAATATACAGAACGCTGGTAGAGGTTTGACATAAGGCTCTCAGCCGCACTCCTGACAGTCCGTCGAGTATTTTTGCCGCACGCAGAGCAGTCAAAGCCTTATACTTGGACATATCGAAGAAACGTGTTACAGAAACATATTTTTAACATAAGTACAGTGACACCTGTGACAGCACAAGTCAAAGATTTGTTTTTTTTTGCGCAAAGTTCTAAAATAATGATGGCAATAAAAAAAAATCCATTCGCAGCGCAAAAAGAAAGATCAACAAGACATGACCCTCAGAGGAGCAAATATTTATTTTTTCTTTATTGAGGGAGTTGTGAATTTATCCAGTGGCGGAAACAGACGTGCGTAGCATTACGCCGAGTTCCGTGTAGAAAGTACTGAAACGTACAGCAAGGAGACAGTGTCGAATTGGCTCTCGCCGGCTGTGTCTATGGAAATCCCTGCTGGGCAAAAAGGAGGAAACAGCCACAGGAAATACCCCCCCCCCCCCCCCCCCCCGCCACACCCCCATTGTGACTGTGATTCATTACAAAAATGCACCCTGTNCCCCCCCCCCCCCCCAGTGCAGATCTCCTCGGGTAGCAGGTGGTGGGAAACCTGGTACCGAACACCTCCACACCAGCCATTCCCATCACATCTCATCACCGCGGGACAGGATACCTCTGGTTGGCCCAAATGGCGACGACTGATCACACGAAAGGATAATAAACAGCTTAACACTGACACAAAAAGCGAATCTTTCTCTCACAGTGTGAAAAAGACTCGGTATCTGTTGCAGCTCTTTAATTAGGTTTCAATTATCTTTCTCGCCATTTAGTTATTATGAAAAATCCATTCAACATACGATGGCTTTTACCGAGGGTATCAAGTGTATTTAGCTCTCATTTACCTTTGCTCAAAACATTCAACCACAGATTTATGCAAATCATTAAACTGGAGCAGACGCTCGAAGGGTGTGCGAGTATGTTTGGCACCTTGTATATTTACGCAAAACGTGAAAATGCAAATTTCCACACCGATAATATAGTATTAAAGACAAAAACAATACAACTGAGTATACTGAGAGAATGAATAAATGCTAAAATCCATGCTTCCCTGTAGCCAAATTATTTATATTCTGCACATATTCTCATTACATTTTTATAGAAGTAGATATACATCACAAGCCATTTTTTCCCAGTGCTTTCTACTCTACAGAATTAAGGCTAAAAAAATTAGATCATTAAAATCACTGTGATGAGACAAAGGGGCCATAAAACCCTTATTCTGTCTTATTATGAGATATGATTGCCGAGGCTAACTGTCTTCCATACTGAAAACACGCTCAGTTATGCAAACCGAGGGATTAATGGGAAACTGTTTTTTTTTTTCCCTCACGGTTTCGTGTTCGACGGTCCACTTTCTCAGATATTGCACGGGATACGATCCGATGATGCGGACGATGAAGAAAAACGAGATAAAAAATTTGCTCGGCGTCACCGTCGCGAGATCACTTGAACAGTTTCGTTTACATCTCACGTTGTGAGCGGCTGGGTATTTACTGAAAGATTCATGCCATATTTCTTGCTCAAGGACACAACAGCAGGGCCTGTCTGGGGACTTCAACTTGCATCCATTTTGGCTCCAGTTACTTTTGTAATTTTGAGTTGCCGGAGCCCTGTGCATTATCCACTTTTTGCGAAAGGTCAAGTGTACAGTTGCAGCATTTCCCAAACAGCTGAGACACAGGAGCCCTGCAGCAATCTGGAAAAAAAAACCAAAAAAAAAAAAAAACAATGCCTCTAGGTTTCATCATAAACCCCCTGTCTGTGAGGGAATGTTGGCGAAGGAACATAGCACTGCAGAAGAAAACTGCTTTCCTCTGCCTGTATTCCGCACAGAAATAGAGGCTCACACTTGTGCCTAAATAACGTGTTTTACTTATCATAATTATCATGCCAGAAGAGTCAGACAATCATGCCTGAAATCTCTGCATCTCACTAACTTAGCTTTTTACTCTGTGCAAATGCGTGAAAAGAACCCTTGTGAGTTTATTAGAAACCCTTGACAGACAGAAATAAATAGATGCATAAATAAAAACGGAATTCAAGAGGGCTGTTTACATTAATTGACTAAATGAGCTCTGAGAGAACATCCACGGCCGCTTTCATTAGTAAATCAAACTATTTATGGACCAGGTGTACAAATTAACATGTCAGTGAGAGCTGCATCT
Organism: Arapaima gigas; assembly: GCA_900497675.1. Classification (NCBI taxonomy): domain Eukaryota; kingdom Metazoa; phylum Chordata; class Actinopteri; order Osteoglossiformes; family Osteoglossidae; genus Arapaima; species Arapaima gigas. Next base: position 88,672 of record UFQX01000827.1, on the reverse strand, counting down.
GAAAGCAAATGCTTGTCGATGGACCCAGTAAGTGCGACTCCACATTAATTGCGAGCAATTCTGGAATAAGGCCACTTTCGGGCCAGTAACATCCAAGAAAAAAGCACAATCTTGGAACGGCGCTTTAATTGTCGAGGTTGCAATGCCATGAAATTGAACTTGTCCCCGTAAAGCGGCGTGAGGGAGAGGGTGTCTGCGGGCGAAACGTGGAGCTGCTGAACAGAGCCCGGTTAAATAAAGCTGATGGTTAAGAACGCGCGATGCCAAAACAAATTCATCTGGGAGGGGGAAAAAAAAAAAAAACGAAAAGGCCGTCAGCATTACGGGTCGCAATTCCGAGACCCGAAACGGCGATGGTAAACAAAGCCGACACGTGTGCGGCAACGGAACGCACATCAGCAGGGTAATAACAGGATTAGCATGCTAATAAAGTTAATCGGTGCGCTTATAATAAAACATCCTCCAAACACGGTGAAGAATAAGCCAAAGTGTACAAATTCACCAGCCAGACCTGTCAAACATGCAAGAACCTGGATTTTTCTTTTATTCTGAGAGGGAATAATAACTCCAGTTCTTGTGTAAGCAAAACATCGACTAATTCTCGATCTCTAATGAAAAATCCTTAAAATGCCTTTGTAGAATTTGAGGGGGGGGGTCAGTGTGTTTATTTCAGCTCGTATTATGTTCACATTATTGATTCCTCAATCGCAAAGAGCTATACTAACAGAAATTGCGCCAAGCAGAAAACGAAACTGTCCCTGAACCTGTACAGGTGAGAACTAAAGCAATAGCTGCGTTCGGATGACATTCCTGCTTAGATTATAAACGTCGGTCCGTATCTGTGATAGATAATGAACGTTTGTTCACCAGGAGGCTTCTAAAGGGAGGAAAAAAAATGGATTTGCAATTAGACATGATCTGTAAAAACCGCCCACAATGGGCCATTTGCTGTGAGCAAAGTGAAGCTTTGTTTTGTTTGTGTCAGCCCTGCCTGTCAGGAATGTATTTCAAACAATACAGTGACAGCTTGGGTTTATAAGGGAGCACGCTGGCTCTGCGTCTCCTCCCTGTCGAGACCCTGGTGTATGGGACTCGAGCGGGGACCTACGCTGAGATTTCCTCGACCGTATTATTTCGCTGTGCTAATTACAGGGGACTTAGCTGGGGGTGGGGTGGGGGGAGGCACGTCCTCAAAATTCAAAACTTTCAAAGTTAATCTTGCAGACGCACACAGCTGAAATGCGCTCGGATAGCTAGGGAGGCCTCGAGCATCCAGCCTTTGACACTTGTTGACAAATACCCGTGAATAATGCATCCAAATGAAAAGCTATTAAGCACGAAAGTAGGACGATTGAAAAACAGTCACAGCTATGAATACAAATTTATTGAAGGGGCCTCAATAAAGAGACTATATAGCCAGTCCTTAACTTAGCGTTGACGCTTAACAAGTGGACCATGCTGTGGAGACAAGAACGGGCAGAAGTAACTTACTGCACTGCCAAAGACACACACCTATACGCGGACATGCACTCGTAAGAAAAAGCCTCGATCGATGCATATGCTATTAAAAACACCGTTACAATTCAAAGCCCAATAAAAGCACTGCAGACGTCAGTTGAAGCATCAGCAAAAACAACCACAGGCTCATGTCTTCAGTTCAATTATCATCTTTTGAGCAGAATAAAATTAAATCAGGATTCATTATCTTGGTGACAAAGACGAAATCCACCTCCGTCATTCTAATGCCCCTCTAGTGGATCTAAGGAGAGCCGAATTAGTTTAATTCCTCAACCACTCATTTCAATGTCACTGAACACAGTTAATGAATCTTTGGTCTACAGCCTAATCAGCTTATATTTGCCTCAAAGTCCCCAGATCTCTCTTGGAGCAGAACATGTGTTGCGACTGAGGAAGAGGTCAGCGATAAGGTCTGTGCCGTTCATTGGAGAACCAAAACCTCCAGCTCGGCGTCTCCCGCCCTTTAATCTACCATGCAGGATGTACAACAGTCCAGGATTAAGAGCCACACCGAGTGTCAAAATACACAAATATTTCACTCATTGTGGTAATTTCTGGGCGTGTGCATTTTTTCTACGTTTTACATGGCTGTACAAGCCTTCTGCGAGCACGGTGGTTGGGAATGCGAATCGCAGTGCAGAAGAACCAAATGTACACTTCCTTTACCTTTCGACAGTCTCCAGTAATATCTTCTTCTCGAGCATATGGCAAGGCACTTATTGAGCTCATCGAGAACCTCTAAGTATATTAGCTCCAGAAATGCAGCCGCACATTCCAAGCACAGGCAACTGGGGCTGTTCATCTGCTGCACTTATTCTCAATGATCTTCAGCTTTAGTGTAAGAGCGAGAACAGCAGGGTGCTTCGACTCTCCTTTTCGGTTCATACATTTTCATTTAAAAATCCCCAAAAGTTCATGGTAATGACTACAAATCACCTAGTACGAGTCAGCGCCAGCTAAAATGCGGGGCTTGTTTTGTCGGGTTTATGTAAAGGTCGTGTAAGGGCTCGGATTGAGAAGCGTACAAAACGGAGATGTGAGAGTAGGGGTCCTATTGTATCCTTGATCGGGTTATATAACCTAAACCGCTTCAATAAAAACACCCCACTGTATAAATCTGTAAATCAATAAATGTTTTTCATATGATGGTTTGCATGGAAATGTTTGGCATCTACATATTATCGAAACACAAAGGTAAGTGGTGCTGCTCTTTTTTTGGAAAGGGGGGGTGGTCCTGCCAATTGTCCATACATTTCCATATACTTAAACTTGGATAACCTGTAGCACATTGTCTGAACAAAGTCCACAAACCTCTCTATCACTATCATAAGGAAACAGGGTTAGACAAGAAGTCTCAACGCAAATCCCGAGGAACTGCTCGTGGAGATGGAAACCTGCCCAGATTACTTATTTTTTATTTGAATTATATTTTTTTTATATTGACCCCCTGAATGTTCCGGGGAGCCAGCTGTTGACACCTCGAATTAAAATCAATTCATCAAAAAGCTGCGCCACGTAAAAGTGGGACCTGAACACACGTAGGGATGGGGGTATATAATGAGAGAGTAAGGAAGCAAACACCAGTATGCGTAAGTATTTAAAAATACTCGGATGTGATGTACATGAAGAAAAACTTTAACCAGTATACCACTAAAATGTCGCTGAATAAGACATCGAGATATACTGTCACGTCTCTCCCCCCATCCCTGTTCTTCGGATTCCTGTGTGCATCGAGTCCAAGAGTCCAGCCGTAAGATGTGATCGAATCACATAAAATGATCGCAATGCTCTTTCACCTCAGGTCATCTGACCAGTTGTAGAGCAAACTGAATTGGAAAGGATGACAGTTTTCAGCACTGTCCCCGCTATGATGGAACCAGCTTCATGTCTGACTCGCAGAGCTCAGGAAACATCATGAAACCAACCTGTCAACCAACTTTAGCCAGAATATCCTGCTGACACCACGGCATTCCTCTTGCACTATAGTTTTGAAATGACATTCGTAGCGTTTGCATAAATAAAACGCATCTATGGAGTAGAATTACATAGCAACCGTTTTAACTTTTCTCCCTTGCATCTGAAGCTCACTGCCTACTGTCGAATACAATCATTAGCTCTTATAAACTGGGTAGGTTTGCAGAAAAGTAACCGAAAAATGGAGAAATGTAAACAAAATATTAAATTATTGCTTTTTGCATAAAATCTTATGTTAAAGAATGTTATGGAATAGTCCTACAAATGCAAATGTTTGTACATGAATGATTTGCAAGATAGATCACCTACTGCAAAAAGAAAATGCTGCAATAACTGCTGAAAGTTGCCTCCCGAAGAAGCATATTAAGAACACTATTACTTGACAGTTAAAAATGTACCAAGATTTAAAACACTGTGTTTACAGATAATGCTTGAGACAAAATGTAGGAAACCTATATAATATTACCTCTGTTTACCAAACGGTGTTGACCGAAACAAAATAAAAGCAATAACACAACAAAATATGGAGCTCTTATGTGGCTTGTTAATGTCTGGCTGGCAGCAAAAAGTTTTTTCCGTAACAGGTTCCATCTCAATGCCCTCCTCAGAGCCCGAACAATGTGGTCCAACTGTCTCCATTTCCTCTCAGATTTGTCTCTTCAAATGGATTTATCCTGTAAACAGTGAGTGGTTTTTCCCTTTCAAACTGGCTTGAAACACGTTTTAAAAAGGTCCTTTTCCTTTCCTGCAAGAAAAGGAAAATAATTCAAACCCGATCAGTTTTACGTGAAACAGACTCACGTCCCATCTTCTTTTTGACGAACGATTTCAAAAAAAAAGATTTAGACCTAATCTATACACCTAGAACCCATCTGACTTTCCCCAGCTACCGAGTTACTGGTTTCTTGCAACAGGTACATTTTTTTGTTCTACTGAAGTGAAAAGAAATGTAGGTGTTATCATATATATATATATGACTCACACGGAAATGCTAGAAGTGTAGAAAATAAGCACATAAATAAGGAATAAAAAGTAAATGCACGTGGTAGAAGGATTATCTCCGTCTTTTCTGTGTAGAGATTTACCTGCTCTAGTTTGATGAGCTGAAGCAAGGACCTTTAGAGGAAAGAGTTAAATCCATTCCACGGCGCGCATAGAAACTGGCACTTGACAAATCAGAGCGACAGCCGAGGAACTTTCATTTCCAGGACAACAATGCACTGTACAGGGTGGATCTGAAACCTGCCGCAATGTTGATTGCACATTGAGACGGAGACAACAGAGATATCACGTCCGCAGAGGAGAGATAGAGATAGGAACCCGTAGAGCTTTGGAACAAAAAAAATCTCTTTCTTTGCCTGGCTCCTTTATACCAGCAATTAATCATAGTGCCAGCATGCAGCTATATGAAGATCATATTTTTCCATCCCAGAATTCCAGTTTGCATCTGAAGGGCAACCGCAGCAGGCAACCGACTGCTCCCCCGAGACGTGGACTCAAGCGAAGGCTTTGCTGCCCGTCACCCCTCAAGTTTGTTCTAAAGCAAACAGCGGCGTTTGGCGAGCCGAGCCCGGCCGCGTTTCCGCTGTGTTTTTACCACCTTCAGCAGGGTAGCGTAACCGGATAAATCCCTATCTTCATCTGGCCACCCGAACTAGGGCAAGACCTTATGACTCTTTGTCCAAGCTGCAGTAGAACAAAAAATTTGGCTGCGTCTTTGCTATTTCAGGGTCTGCCAAAAAAATGCCCTCGCTGAGACCGGGCCGGCACGCTGCCCTTTCTTTCTAAAATTAACCGTGCTTCTTCCAGTCTCAGCCGGTATTCTCGCTGTGTGGACATGAGAGGCGCTTCACATGAATGGCTGCTCCGCCCCTGCTTTCTATTAGGTGGATGGAGCCGATCGACACCGGGGGCCATCGATTCACCAGGCTCTCCAGAGCTGTGCATGGAGCTCATCAGAGGGGGGTCAGACGATCAATAACCTGTTCCGCGGAGAGCCAAGTTTGGCCATGCAGCATGTCTGATGTCCCCGTCAAGCGCAAACTGTAGTTTAACACCCCAAAACCAAGACACAGAACTTTATGGGGGGTTTTTTTGGCATAAAAATGTGTATCTTCCACACCAGTATTGTTTTGTCCCTCTCAGGTTCATTTAAAAACTACCACAAACCAAAAAAAAAAATCTGATCAAATTTACTGTCAAAAAGCAGCAGAAAGAAAGCAAAGTGCAAAGGGTGTAAATTCTTCTTCACAGAAATGTACAAATTATCCAATAAATACAGGGCAATTGTGAAGAGGGCATTTTTATCTGCTTATACTATTTATTTTTGCCAAGGCTGCAAAGGGAAATTGTCCTATGGAAAAACTCCTGCACCATAAAGGGGTATAAAGAAAGAGAGAAAAAGAAAGAAAGAAAGAAAGAATCTAACTAACTAACTTACTTATTGACTAACTAACAAAAGGTAAATCAAACATACAAATTTCAGGTAATAAAACTGCAAAATTAGAGGAAGAAATAAGATGTATTTTGAATTTCAATATCCATCCATCCATCCATGATTGGTAACCAATTAATCCTGAGAGGGTCATGGTGGTCTGGAGCCTATCCCAGAATGCCTGGGTGCTAGGTTATTAAAGTATCCCCATCGCAAAGGTTGGCCACACACGGTGGGCAATTTACAATGACCAATATACATGAAACACGTGCCTTTGGACTGTGGGAGGAAACCAGAGCACCTGGAAGAAACTCCAAATAACTCCATGCAAACTCCACACAGATTGCGCTGGATTCAAACTCACACCCTGCTCACTGAACTGCCGCACCGCCTTCGGAGACTCAGCACGCACACACAGCGAGCCATTTCTCCAGAAGACAGCCAGCTGAGACGGTCACAGCACACACAACAGAGGAGGTCAGAAACGTCCCTCCTGGCTGCTGACCTCACCGGGGCCTCGAGGTCTGAACCTAATTACAGGGTACAAGTCCGGAATTGTCCGGAATTGTCCGGACTCTGATGTCCAGCAATACAACACAAAATACTTCATCGGCTGAACTGTCATCATTACAGAACATTGTTATACTGCAGATAACTTCAGGAGCCCAAGAAATGACAGAAACGTGTTCGGTTAATAAATACATTTTGTCTGGTAGAGCACTGTCACTGACCACGAAAATGAGGACTAGACATGATTCATACTGTAACCTTTGACTCTTGTAGTTTAAAAGTCAAGAAAAACATTTCTTAGGTAAATAATCCACCAGTTAGGATCGATGCCCAATGCTGCCATAGTTTAGCTTTCCTGAGTGGACAGAAAAAGCGTTGACACTGACTACTACTGCTGCGGTAACCACACGCGTTGCTCGAGTTCTGGCATTTAAACTCATTATCCATTCATTAACCTTAATTAGTTTACAAATTCCCCACTTTTTACAGCACTGTATCTGTCTTTGTAGAAACCTTCAGGTCCTACAAAAAAGATTATGGAATGAAGGAAAATATAACCGGGTCGATAAGCCATTTAGGCAATTGAAGGGCGGGATGCAACCAGTGGACCTTTAGATTAACCAAGAGACGCAAAAACACGGCAACTTCCTCTGCCAACGTTTCCCATATGCAAATTGAATTATTTACTTTGTCACTTCTCCCCGATAGGTGTTAAAATCCACTGTTTGGTAGAACCGAAAAACCCCGGACTGCAAAGCGTTGCCTTTCCGGCTTCTCAGCTGTGACTGTCTGTCATCTGAATACAGTAAACAAGAAAGTTACTGTTACCATATATCTTACCCTTCCTGCATTCTACAGGGATTAATTTAAAGGTGTTGGTTGATTTTATAGAACGTAAGGGCACACAAAGGGTAAAAGAGGGATGAGCAAACAAGAGATTAAAGACTTATTTTTGCTCTGCTCAGATTTATTATTTCCAAGGCTGCTGCATAACAATATAACAGGACCTCCAAGGAGCCCAGGGCGGCTTACTTATGCAAACAATAGAAAACAAACTCAAAACTATGCACTTCGACAACTGGGAAGTGTACGGATTCTTCCGGGCCTGATGGCTGAACCCTGCGGAAAAGTGTGGTGAACGACTGCTTTCAGACTAAGGGGTGGGAACGGACGACGCCTGGATGGAAAAAAACGGTTTCCGTAGATGTTGTGTAAGAGACATCTTCGCATCGGCGCACGCGCCGAGCGGAGGCTGCAAACACTGAAAGGACAAATTGCCAACAACAAGGTTATAATAAGACATACAAAGGATATTGGATTTGTGCAACTGTGCATTCATTTGTTATTATTTTTCTTTTTTGCCCACTGCTGTTACCGTAAAATGATTTGGAGGGCCTTGTTAACAGTGGCTATTTGTTTGGCTGGCAACAAAACACGATTTTTGAGACGCAGAATCTTGACACAATAGTTGACACAATCCATTCATCATTACGCTGTTTCCTCTTATCCCAGCTGACAGAAAGAAACCAAATTGCCATGAAGCCCCCTGCGACAATACAAATTGAACTCACTTTACATAAAAATGAAACTAGTGAATGATACAGCTCGATCCAATTATAGAAGCGTATCAGTCAAGCATTGTGTGCAAATCATTAAGCAAATGCTTGTAAGGTTACGCATAAAACGGTTGTTTATAATCTTTGGTCAGCATTTTCTTAAAAATGATTACGTAACAAAATCGCAAAACTGCAGAAGGTGCAAAGAGATCTTGCGTGCAGCTCCACCGGACACACAAACAACGGGACATTCAATCTTTTTTTAGTAACACTAACACGTAATTTTGCGGCTCACACGACACGCAAAAATAAAAATAAAAATTTGAATAATTATATAACCGGGTCTTTCACCGATACGGTTATGGGTGTTTATATAAGTAAGAGGGAGTTTGGCTGACCACGAGCCTTAAGACTGCAACACAACGCTAGACGGTGTAAACGGTGTATTATCTACTGTCACATTTGGAATATCAGTGGAACAACAGGACTGGCAATTTTTTGTAAACTGAAATATGAGAGGATGACAGACGAATTTCTAAACTCTGGCTTTTCAACAGAAAGGAACCATAATTTAAACTATACAAAACAACGAAAGGTTAGAAAATATAGGTATACCAACGATATTCTGGTTTTCTTTCATGACACGTGAAACTTTCTTTTTTTTTTTTTTACATTTGTTTAATTCAAAACCAGAAGGGCACATTAAATATAAATGGGATGGCTTACGGAAATTAAATGATTTACTAATATATTTTGGAACACAAGCATGCATTCCGTGTCCTTCAAACATGACCGTGTAAGCTGTGAATGGCTATTATTTTCTATAAGCTTGTACTAAACACGTCAGATTAGTGCCAGCCAACACGAAAATCCCACCTGGCATTTTGAAGACCGTGCAATATAAAAAATATTCCTCAGCCAGTGATTTGGTTTAATTCGATGAGGTGGAAAATATACCCTCCCACAAGCAGAGTGCACATTTTGCATCTACATTTTAACATAACGGCCTGATCTGAGGTGGTTATATGTACCAACTGGACCATTAACTTGCAAAATAGCTTTAGATTCCATCTTGTTAACATCTAATATTGATTCCCCTCATGAAATGAAGATTTGAATGCAAGACACCAACTCTTTACAGCTCACTAAAGCTTCAGCCTTTTTTCCTGTGATGAAGAGAAATGGAAAACCCTTTTAAACACCAAATGGATCCTCCTAAGCTACCAGAAATCTGCCCAACCATTCTGGGAAGAAAAACACTACTTCCATTCACTCGTCACATCATAAATCGTATGGAAACGCTCGCAGTTAACCCAACAAAGGCAATGAAACTTAAAACTTAATTAAAACTAGTCACAACCAGTGAAATGGGGGGTGTCACGACCGAGGTGGTCGGCGTTCACGACAACAAAGGCCGGCGAGCTCAGAAACGCGGCCCTGGCGGCTGCACCTTCCCACGGCGCTTGTCAGAAGTTTGAACACGCCTTGTTTCAAACCGGCTCTTGCCTTGGCCGAGAGTCAGAAAAACTGGACTTTCGCAGAGTGGAAGTCAGTCTTAGGAAACGATGTCCAGCAAAAGCTGAAACAGGGCTCTAGATGTGCTCTTGAGAAACGAAGCTTAAACAGCCCTTTAAGAGATCATTAATACAGTATACTGCATAAATGGAGCCTTAAAATAGTGGATGAGGAAATTAATGCAACATAGATTAGTAATAGCTTTAATAATAACAAATAAACAGAGAAAACTACTTTTGCATAACAAATATAAAATTCCCAAATAAACAGTTTCAAAATGTTTCTCTTAAAAATAAATAAATAAATAAATAAATAAATGATTTTATGATAAAATATACAAGGGGTTTAATTAAAAAACGTATTATTGTAAAACGGGCCTAATTGAGATATTACTTTGTTTGGGTCCAACTGCTGAGTATTGGTAAAACACAGACAGGATAGTGGTACCAGTTTTGCCTGGGGGTCTCACTGGAGGAGACACCGTTATGGTCTGGGGCTGCTTTGCTGGACAAAAAGCTGGCGATCTTCACCAAATCCATGGTGGCCTCAGTCAGCATGGTTGTTATAGCAAACTTCAGATGCTTCACATTCTGTAGAGATTATGGCTAGCTGGAGCAGACTATCATTCTTCAGCAAAATAACAAATTGAATTGCAGCTCGAAGATGTGCTAGAAGTATCTGGAAAATGAGCAAATAGCAGGATTGCCCAACTATTACTCAAAAATATTGTCAATGATGGAAAAACATCCAGGACGTGAATCCAAACTTTTGACTTCTACTGAAACTTTACTGAAGAGGGTCTTAAATGAAAACCACCCCAGCTGCTGTAAGAGAGAAGGGTACAATCTGCTTCTGTCGCCCTCGGACGTGCCAAACTAAGCAGTCTGCCATGCAAATCCCGAGGCCGATTATCACGGGAACGGCCCTCGGTAAAGCTGTCCTCCAGCTTGATCGGAGGGGACATAAAAATGCAGATTCTTCCTGGCCTTACAAGACACATCGCCGCTCACATAAAGATTAACTGGCACCTCACCACAGAAGGACAACCTCGTCTCCGCTAAACAACATCCCTGGCTGCGGAGAACACGAAGCAGTTGGCGTTTGGCGTCAAAAGGCTCACAGGCCTTGTGTTCTATACTCATTTAGGACACTGTCAGGGAACGTTTCACATATTTCCCAAATCATAGAAAAAAAGGCCTAGCCCTGGCAGAAAATTGGATCAGTCTATTTTTGTTCCAATTTGCTAGGGCAGTACAAGACGGTGCCTGCCTGCACCATCCATCCATTTCTGGGTGTTTTGAAAGCTCCCTTCACAAACGGGCACATGAAAAAGAGTGCCCCCGCTTCTGGCGATGAATCGGCCCTCGGGAATCCAGACGGCAGCAAAGTTACTTCAGTGGGCACGGCAGCAAGGGAAGCGCTCTGTTAGGAGGGCCATCGGCGGATCCAAGAGCAGGATGAAATTGACAGGAAAGCCGAAGAAGCGAAAAGCAGCCGAGGCGAGGAGACGTGTCCCCGATTACATGTTGACTGCCCGTGGTTCCTGTTATGGGTGTGATGTCTGGATCACATCGAAATATGTCAAATACAGGCAAACATGTATTGCACGTACACCTCAGAAACAGCGAGACCCCCTCGGTCAGTCCGACAGTAATAGCGGAACTTAATGAATCCGTGCTCCGTCCTTAAACCTGCGATAAGAAATGTAATCTCAACGCACCTTGTGGAAAGGACAAAAGAATTAAGAAAACCTGAATGTGACCGAGGTCTTCATTTTTCTTTGGTACTTTTCTGTGCCCAGCAATCTATCATTTGCTTTGCTGACACGCTGAAACCCCACCGACAATCTTTTCCGACATACGTTTTTTAAGCAGTAGCCCACGCGACAAAAAAAACTACGCCAAAATCCGAGCTAGTGCAGTAGCGCGTCCTGCTTCACCCGAGAACAATCTGAATAGCTCACTTTTGTGGCAATTTGCATAAATGATCAAATTTGGAAGGTTCTTGCACCAAAAGAGCCCTGTGAGCCAAGGATTTTACACAGCAGCATTTAATATACATGCACAGCATTACGTCCTCGGTCCTTACCGACCGCTTTTATCACCGTGCTGTCGCTTTTGGAGCTTTTCTTTTCCCATATAATCTGCCAAATGATCACTCACTTCAAAATGTAACTCATTACAACTAGAAACTGATCATGCGGAAAACCTTTACAAGCACCCATTATACAATGGCGGTATATGTACTGGAAGATGATATCACAATCCGGATGCAGCTCACGGGATTAGCATCTGCCACCGAGCAGCCTAAAGAATGATTTAATAATCACGGCCGAGAAATTCTGGTGACAAACACCTTCCTGTTTTGCTTTAGGCCACTACGGTGACAGAAGATAATAGCAACAGCTGGCACCGTACCGTGTTTCTTGGCACCCGACGATGCCAAACAAGGACGGGTGATTAGCATCGCACTGACAAATGCAGATACAGAGTCGCCGAAGACTGTCGGGCTCGCGTACGCCTCGGCCGATACCATCGCCCGTTTGCTCCTCGTTCGTGGCACCAAAGTCAGGCGTCTCCGAAGGAGATCCGCAACGAAAGCCCGCTGGCCCGTTGCCTAGGCTACACTGCTAACAGGATGCGAGACATGAATGGAGGACCGATCGCTCCTTTCACGTTGCTGGCTGTTGGAGTGACAGCGAAGTGCCCTGGAACACCTGGCTTCCACCTGCCTCCCAAGGTCTCAGCGATCCTATTATCCAGGTTAATTGGATTTTTAACAGCTTCACAGAGCTGGAATGCAGTTCAGTAGTACAGACATTCTTTTCCGCTCTATGCAACTTCTGGGGGATAGATAAATAAATAAATAAATAAACAAATAAATAAAATTTATTACATTATTAATCCAGTCATTCCATTACTGAAAACATTAATTAATGAGGGTACCGCTACAGATGGACATGCGTCTATAATAACAGAAATTTACTTCACTGTGGCCCTTTACAGGAAAACTATGTCCGTGAAAATATAAACTTGACTATGCTAAACAAAATAATGAATCCAGGGAAGCGGGTGGAACGAAACTGGGTTCACATCACTTTTACTATTTACTTTATTTTACTTTATCTTCTTTTTACACTTGGCTCTGATAACTAGTTCCCAGGCTTTATAGGTGCACATGCTTCTGCTGTAACCATTTTGCTGCACAAGACCAATTAGCTTAATCTCTCAAACAGCAAAAGAAACACTAAAAATACCTCAAAGGGTGGCACCATTTGCACCTGTATCCAAGGAGACACTAGACATTACATTAGCATTGTAAAAATAAAATCACAAAATCGGAGCAGTTTTACCGGGGTAAAGATGAGCAACGAAACCCAGCAGTGAACCTGTGCTCTCCAAGTGTCGAGTTCGAGACCCAGTGTTCTTGATAGCTCCTTGAGGTGAGGCTACAAGAAGGTGCACGAGCGTGGCAGTGCTGCAGAAACACACGGAGCACAGAGGACATATGCCAAGAGGCCTGTAGACAGAAGCGAGGACTCAGAGCACTCAAGGAGCCTTCAGAAGGCAAACCATATATAGCACCCATTCCCCCGCTATGAACACTGTATTGTCCTTTGGTTTCTGCTCCCACAGCTTCTGGGCGGCAGCCTTCAACAACAAGCTGATACGAACTCCTCTTTCTTGCCTTCCATTACCCCTTCTCTTCAGCTCTCACCTCCTCCAGACTCCAGACACCTCCTCCCACGTATGCATCATCTAGCTTTGTGGGAATTCAGCGCTAAAACATTTTTTTTTTTTTACTCCATCAAAACCCAATAAAGAAGAAGGTGGCTTTATAAAGGCATCTTACCAACACTGGGACAAGTTGACAAAATATGACTGATTTCTTTTAAATCCAGTCTGGCCCTTTGAAAGTTCAGCAACTTTGGATGTCAAATAATAAATAAGTAACAGACTGAGATTCTGAAGTAAAGCAGAAGTAGAACGCACGGGCGCAAAAACTCAAGTAGAATAGATGAAACACGGATTAAATGCTTGTCCGCTTCACGGGTTCCGTCCTCTGGCTCATACGGATGGAAGACTCCACAGTGTTTACACAACCACCCAACGTGAAAAACCAAGGCGCTTTTTCTTCCTCAGCGTTATTCCACGAGTTATGCAAATAGGCTAAGCTTTGGAAAACAAGTCTATTGGTGTTTTAATGTGGCCGTTTTAAGCATGTGAGAAATGCTCTAATCTATTTATAATGTGGCATAAACAAACACAAAAGTGAGATAGCGGGTTAATTAGGTTGCGGCATAAACAAACCCTCACTGGGTTTTTTTTCTTCATTTACTTCCAAAAGTGGCTCAGTGAAGAAGAGCTGGATAATTACCATTATATGGGTTCCTATTAAGAGCAGTGGCAGTGATGTCAGGAAGTTTAAGGCAGATGTAGAATTATTCCGTCGCAAAGCTTTCACTCTAGTCAAACGCACTGATTGCAAATTTCGACCGACCAAAAGGTGTCGCTTTTTGGTGCTCTGGACCTGGGGCTGTCCCCCCCCCTCCCCCCCCTTCCCCATCAGCGATGGATTTAGCAAGGAAGAGCTTGGGGCTGAAACCAGCGCTATAAAAATACTTATTCATTACTGCTGCACAATCAGGGCTCTTCACAATGACTGCTCATAAAACAAACATAAAAGCACCCCGCCCTGTTACACTTGACAACTCCGAGGCATAAAACGTTCTGCATGTCTTAAAGCACTACTTACAAATGTCACCCCAATACAGAACAGGAAGGAGTGCCACTTTGATTCCTTGGGGCAGGAGTTGCTATTAATATTTTACTTAGTTGACACTTTTTGCAAAAGTAACTTGCAAGTTTTATGCATTTAGACAGCTGTGTGTTTTGCCGGAGCAATTTGGGGTAAGTGACTCGCTCAAGGGTACGTGAGCAGGAGGTGTGGGAACTGAACCGACAACATCCAAGTTATACATTCGACTTCTGTCCCAAACGTGACGTGTTAACAGAGTACAAATCGTCTTTTGCAAGAGTAACCGTATAAACTCCTGCCGTGCCTTATTTAGCCGAAATATTAAACCAATAAGTCAAGTAATTACCAAGCTTTATACCTGCAGACCCAACTCGCAGTTATATAAGAGAGAAAAACCAAAATCGCCCTGATTTTCCAGTGTTCTCATCCTGGCGCAGGCCATGTTGTGGTTTGGTTCTAATTTTTTTTTATATTGGAAATCAGACAAATGCAAACACAAAGTCACAATGGGACATTCTGTTGTCTCACACCAGATGAAAAGGAAAGCAGATTCAAATTGCCAGGAAGAGGTCTTAGCCTCAGACAACAAGACAGACCACTAGGGAGTAGTCGTGGTAAGCCCCACAGCTCAGCGGCACGTTGGGTATTACGGAGGTTTTGTAAAGCCTGCTCCCTGCAGTGACCCGGCTGGGTGGAGAAAAGAGCCTTCAACAGGGGAGCTTCCTCCACACATCTTGGCCACCGTAGGGAATTACATTAAATTCAGTTTCTCCAAGTGAGATTAAGCAGTGCCGTGATTAGCTGACAGCATGTCTGGCTGTCATTGCTTCTGCGATAAAAAGTTCTTGCACACACCACCCCCTGCAGATACACCCCCACCGCCAACACAAACACGCCTGCAGAGATCCATGATACAGGTGCCAGCACTGGGTAGCAATTAGCTTGTAATAAGGGAAACAAAGACAAAAACAAGAGTCATATTGTTTTGTAAAATTTGTTCCCGAACCAGATGGCAATAAGCAAAGGCAATAAAACCAGTGGAGAGAATTCTTCCTAAACGAAGAATCAGACATCTTCCAGGAAATTTGCTTTCAGTAAAACTGCAATCGTTTATCTGGGGGGGGGAGATGAATAAAATAAAACTGGGTGGTCACAGGCAGCGGACATATGTAGAGACTATGTACCTGACAGCTCATTATAAAAAAAGAAAAATTGCCTCCGTCAATTCCCTCATCGATGTCTTTTCTTAGCAAACATAGTCGCCGAACAAAACGGCACACTGCTATTGACAAACTGTCAACAAAAATCTTTTGACAATATGAAAGGAACTATAAACTGCTATGCTTACAAGTTGAAACTTGATTACATATAAGGTTTTTACTTCACTTAAAAAAAAAAACTATAGAATACTCGGTTTTCAACAGTATCATCACTGTCGTGTTACTTACAATTAAATATCTTTAAAATTGTTTTCAAATGCAGCTTTAGAGTCTTGCTTTTTACAGACTCTTTAAGGGTTGAATGTATCAACCGACTCCTTGAATAATTTCACTAACTGTCATTTTAATCAAACAAGTGAAACTGTCTTACGTGGTGCATCAAATAGAGATATTTCTTAGCGAATTTGTGACGTAGGCCAATGTTTTCTCAATGCTTGTTTAAAAAATAAAGACAAACTGCTGAAAAGACACATGACAAGAAGAAAACAAGCTGGAATGAAAACCACTAGACAAACAGACCACCAAAGACCACCGATGATTTATTCACCCCGTAATAATCACAGTCAGGCCACCATTTTATCTATTTAAGTTGATATTTCATGGGTACTTTTGTGGGAGAAGCAGTTTAGAAAAACTGTGAACTGATGACACAGGCAAGTATATGAAGTAAGAATCTTTGTGTAAAAATCAGTATAAGCATCAATGGCTGCTTTTTTTTATCCCAGAAACACAGGCTGTGAGAGGGGGTACAAAGCGGATTATCTCTCTCTCTCACACACACAAACACACATGGGGGTCAGTGTTTAAGAAACATTTATCTTTGGAGTGCAGAGGGAAACCACAGCACCTGTAGGAAATGCTTGCAAACACAGGAAGAACTTACAAACTCCACACAACCCAGGAGCCGGGTTCAATTGTGCATTCGAGCCCCCGACCCCGAAACTTTTAGGCACCAGTGTTACCTGCTATTAAGTCAAATAAGACTCAAATATGAATCTTAATAGTCTCAATTAAAATTCCCAGAATGAAACAATTAAAAAACCAGCTTCAAAATTCACACTTGTTGTACAGATTTGATCCAAGAAATTTGGCTTTCTTGAACTTTAAACCCGCACAAGTTCCAAATAACCTTTCAGGATTAGGACTCACATGTAAGCTATGTGACTTTATAAACAAAAACCATTCTTAAAGAGTCTGTAAAAAGTAAGACTCTAAAACTGCATTTAAAAACAACTTTAAAGATATTTAATTGTAAGTAACATGACAGTGATGATACTGTTGAAAACCGAGTATTCTATAGTTATATAGTTTTTTTTAAGTGAAGTAAAAACCTTATAGGTAATCGAGTTTCAACTTGTAAGCATAGCAGTTTATAGTTCCTTACATCACCATGACCATGTATTTGACACCCGAAATAAACTAGCAGTTTAGACCAATAAGTACCATATTTCTGAAATGATTTAAAGGCAAAAGCATTCAGCTAGGGAAAACAAAGTTTTAGGATTTATTTGAAGGGTATTTTCGCAATACTGAAATAGTACTAATAAGCAAAATTCACACCTCAGAGCCAATGTGTACCTCTTAAATCTATTTTCATAGTTGATTAAATCATTTTTCTGCATTCAAAATACTTGCATCATTTAATAAAGCACGAAAAGGTGCGAAAGAATACTAAATCCCAATTTTAGCTGCATTGCTGGCTTAGATCATTCCTTTTGGTTACACTCAAAATCTCGAAAATTTCTACTTCCTAGTTGGGTGACCTGCAGTCTGACCACCTAACTGTAAAGATCTGAAATATTGGACTATAAACCTGAAGTCACAGGCTGATTTGTGGATCCAATTATTTTCCTTCTGTAATGGCCATGTTCGGTCCAATGATGTAAAGTCAGCGGCTGTCGTAACCTATTGTAGGTTAAACCATGCAAGTGCCAAGCCCATGAAAGCAAAGAATCGATACGCTCTGCATTGGAACACAACAATGAAGTCCACTCACCTCTCAGAAGCTGCAGGATTGCCAGGTCTAATAAAATTCACTACAAAGGGAGCAGTAACAATGCTACGACAAAAGATACATCGCTGGACCTGTACTCTTCTCACAGAAACTAAGTGAAAAGTAGTGGAAGAAGAACATGGAAGTATTTTGTCTGAAAGTGTAGAGGAGTTAGGAAGTTGTGTTTGAATTACAAGGGCGGGGGAGAAAACCCCGGTGAACTAGAAGACAAAAAAAAAAAATCATGCCAGACTGGAATAAAATTTTATGAGTTGAGTTTCCACATCTGCACTGCATTGACCATCGCAGAGCGGTGCAGGGGCTGGGAGCGGAGGGGACGTGAGGGATGAGAGTCTGATACCCCCTGTCAGCACGCAGATAAGGGCAGTAGAGGCACAGGGGAGTAGTGTGACAGCATGCTGACAAGCAGGCAATTTCCAAACTCCGCACTGTCCGTCCCTGCAGGTGGTGAGGGCTAGTTGGCATGGCGAGCAATAATCACAACCTCGTAAGAGGTATATCTCTCTAGTGCAGCGCAGTGGGGCCATTGCTAGGGACACGGTGGGGCTAACCTTCAAGTCCTGGCTTACTGCTCACCAAATATGTCACAAGACCAAAGCTGAGCCTTCTTTTGATGATCATAAGCACGTGCCATTTTGCTGCATGGTGATCCCATTCGGACCGAGCTTCTTCACATTTTAACACAGTGTGCCTCTTAAAAAAGAGCAAAATTAAACAGAAGAAAAAGGAAATGTTGACTGTTTGTGACCACAATTGCCACTTAACTCAAATGCATGTCCATCCAGAATACCAGGCTGGGGAAGGGGCCTGGGTGGGGTTGGGGTGAATTTCTTAATGAAGTTCAAAACATAAGAGTAAATAGATTCCTGGCACTGGAACTGGACGTTCCAGCAGACCGAAGTCCACAACAGACAAAAAAAAGAGACTTTGGTTTATTGCTGCTGACAAGGAAGCATTCTCTAAATATCATGTGAACAGTCCTCTGTGAACTTAACTACTAAACTAACTAGCGCTCAAAATGCACTCAGAATGTACAAATGCACTGAAATACAATTACTGGTGGTGGGGGGGGACCACTAAAAGGATGGGAAAATATAATTTTAACACACAACCAGCGACCTGCTCAGATTTACAGGTTATGGAACCTCTGAGGAGCCGCTGTTAGGAAACGGATTAAGACAAGGCAACAACCTTGACGCAGAGCTACAAGGAAAAGATTTTACTTTGATGCTTTTCTTGACTTTCGAATAATAATAACTACAAAAACCATGTGTCTAACTTTGAGGCCGCCACTCCTGCCTTGAACTGAGGCAAACGGGTCTTACAGCGTAGCACGTTGCAGGAAAGTGGTCATCATCTATTCAGTCTGGATAGAGCTTTTTTTAAACAATTCAGCAGTGTTAAATCTTAAAAGGTTACGTTTACATGTTCTAAACAGGGCAGAAATCGTAGAGGGAGAAAAGGGGACACTGGTGTGCACTGTACATCTATACATGTGTGACAATAATTTACATTCACAAACAAGTGAAAAGCAGTTGGAGGTAAGAATAAACTGGAATGCTGTGTTTTAAAAAGACATTAAAACTCCTCCAGCTTTGTGTTTGAGCTGGAGGATCTTTAAAATGGACACAACAGAACGTAAATGAATGATTATTTTTCGAAACGGTCACGACCGTTATTAAGCACTTTTTAGCTCACGTCTTTGTCCAAGGCTACGTGCAATTGTTCACCTTCTTACACAGAATGGTAATTTTTTTTTTTTTATTGAAACAACGTAAGTACTTTGCTCAAGGGTGTTGCAGCAGGAGCTGGGATTCAAACCACTATTTTATACAGCAGAGCCTGGGTGCGGGGAAAGCTGTGGGAAGTTGAAACCCCACTAAGCTACACGTGGATAATTCCTTCAGAACTACGTTTGGTTGCCTATTACATTGGCTACGGCTACACGGACCCAAAACCGTACGCCATTATTCCTTGGATTAAATGCTGATTCAAAGATAATTTGCCTTCTCTTAACACCTCAGGTGTAATAGAAAAATAAGAAATGGCGTGCAAGACTTTGTTTTGAATTTAAAGTAAAATCCTTTTTTGTAACCCACTCAGTTGGACAACTTCAGCAATTAATAAGCTCCGTTACTTTGTCCGAAATGTGCGGGTCTATTTATATCCCATCACGGGAAATACTGTAGAATGGGAGTTTTCTGTCGTTTTTTTCTAGTTCCAAATGGTCAAACTGCCTGGTAGGTACAGAATTCATACTCCATTATTTCAGCAGGGATTTTGATTTGATCAAGACATCCCTTTCATGAGCAAATCTGAGAGGTACTGGCCTGAAGTAATGCACTGTTAACAGTTAAAAATAGAAGGAGCATTAAATGTCATTACCAAAGCCGGATCTTCTTTTGAAAGTCACATACTAGTCTCTGTGGCTTCCTTGTAACTGCTGAGCAGACATCTGAAGAGAAGTGGGAAAACACACGGAGGCCTATTTTTGTCAGAAAAGAACCCCAGTCCGCACCACCTAGCCGAGCCACTGGCTCTTAAAACCACTGGAGCTTGAGTTTGACGCCATCCAGCGAGGCACAGCAAACAGTAAACACGCGAGTACAAGGCTCCCTTTTGATGTCCGCTCCCGCCAAACCACACACCACTTCCTACTAGGGAATGGGCAGCTGCATTTACGTCGGTTTTTCCTCTATATAGATTTCAGGAGGGATCCTAAAAAGGCAGCAGAACACTGGCCATTTATTCAAGGGCACAAAAAAAGCAAAACGGCGCATAAATGGACGTCTTTACTTTGAACAGCTAGAAGAAATTCACCGGGAACCCTTGATAGAACGTCTGGCTTTTGGAGCTTCTTGATTTGAAATGTGCGTAACTCGGCCAATCACGTAAAAAAGTAACTGACAAGATTCTTCGGAAACACTTCAACTCCCCCCCCCCCCCCCCCCCCCCCCCC
>UFQX01000827.1:0-68193 GCA_900497675.1 Arapaima gigas | reverse complement strand
CCCCCCCCCCCCCCCCCCCCCTTTACGGTGCAAAATTACTGCAGCCCTTGATGGTCTGCCTGACACTGGTTCTTGCTTCTCATGCTTTAAAGGGCTTTAACCAAAATTCAGTGAGGGAGGGAAGCATTCTGGAAACATCAAATTGCAAAGCCACAATATATCACATGCCTTGTAACGTAAAAACAGAGATAACTGCTGCTCCCACTTGAACGTGGAAGGGAACGCTGTATTCTCAGAGCACTCGAGGGCACATTCTGAGGAAAGCTGATTGTTACAGTTGCTTGACTCACAAAACATGCTTTGCCTGACCAAAAAAAAAAAGAAAAAGAAAAAGTGGAATATTGGTAGAACCATTCTGAATGAGACTGCCTGACAGCAAGGTGTTCAGCATTCTCCGCCTTCGGTTTCACTCCCCAGTGAGCAGTACGGCCCGATTTTATCACGGTGATTCCGATCAGGTCCTCCAACCTCATCCAGCGCCCGCTATAGTTAATCTCGGATCCATCGATTTCTTTCCATTTATGATTCTGGTCTCACCCGGAGAACAGCACCACTACTAATCACTAATTGTGAAAACAACATTTTGCGTGTGGGCGGTGCTGGTGATGGTGTGAACGATAAAGATCACGCTTGTACGACGAACCACTTATATTGGTGTACGTACAACACACATTTGGAGAACTTGCTCAAATCCTCTAGGTAGTTAGAACCAGTACAATTCTGTCAAGTTGAAGTCGTCCTAACGCTGCAAGGTGAACTGTAATCGGTCCAAAAAATATCTGTAAAATGCAGTATAAATTATAGTCGTAGCAAGAAACGCAGCCATCAAAAGATAAGTGACATGCAAATCACTGTGCAGTAAATTAGGAAATAATTAGATTAAGACAGGGAGCTCGACCAGCCTGAGGGGGTCCTACATGGTTGGCACTTTTGTTTTATCTGGAATGGCACAGGGAATATTCTTTTGGATTCCTGCTGGCTCTGCCTCTGTAGAGAATCACAAAGACACTTTTTTTTACGTTTATGTTGAGGAATTAGTGATGGTTTTCTGTTTCTTACGTATTATTTTTGGATGTTGGGGAAAGGCAGTGGATGGAAGTGCATGTGGAGGCCAGCATGCTGTGCCCCCGCACTCATCCATCACCATCGGGCCAAGTGCCACTTTAATAGTTTTTCTTGGCAGCGTTCATAAGAAGGAGAAACATAAAAGGAGGCTCACTTTGTCTCCTCCAGGTCATCTCTGGACACGAGAATGGTTGCGCGATAACGTCTAGAACTTGAGTAATGTCACACCACGTCACAAAGCACGGAAGGATTACAGATGGAGAGTGCTGCTCACTGAACAACAAGCTGCGGTCAAACATAATGGTCCAGAGAATCACCCAACGTGTGCTCCCCTTCATATGTTCCTGTCTCGGCTACCTCGGAGGTGATTCAGAGGTGGTACACTTCAACGTCCCGCTCTGATGGTGCTGTCGGCAGTGTTGCAGCCAGACGACTTAGGAGACAGGACTGCCGGAACACAAACTTTATTTCTGCTTCAAATATCCGAAACAGCAGCGCCAACCTACCACCGTGACACGCCCGCCGCCAGAACTCAGAACGTGGTGGAACCACGTCCACCAGGGTCGATATCTCCCCTGTAACTCCACACCACGGTTGCCCAGAACTATTTGCACAAATGTACAGAAGCAAAGCATGATGGGAGAGCTGGAGCTCCGTCTGCCACTACAATAGGTTAAAACTAGAAAGCACAGACACTTATAAACCACTCAGGCAGCATCTCTAAGGGGGGCACGTTAATAACAATATTTTATCATCCCCATGGAGCAATTCTTAAAGAATAAATCCAAAAAAAATGTCTGCTTCATTCAGCAACCACTTGAGAAACATTTGAATCATGGGACTGTAATTGTTCCTGTTGTTACGCATGGAAATACACTCATTCTTAGTTGTTCTGCCGGTACTGCTGACTTGGGCTTTGTTATCACCTCTAGTTTCATGTGCGCTTTTTTGTGGAGGACCTTGGTCACGCTCAGCTGAACACACATTACCTACGACTGCTTAGGAATTCAGAGGCTTGCTTTGTTTTGGTATTGGTGTAGAGTCATGTGAGGAGAGTGTACACCAAGGTTCGACTCAAAGAGTTCTACTTGTAGTTGAAAAGCAGTTGCACAGTACTACTCTTTTGAAAACAGGCCAGAATTGGGTTTTGCAAAAGTTAAATATACCCAAAGACGTCTCTGGCATGGAGGAGCAGAAGGTAACAGTGGCTGTGGGTTTGCATATAGGATCAAAAACAGCTTAGGCTGTGAGGAGCTTGCATGATTCTGGTGCTCTTGTTTCCTCCCACAGTCCAGCGATACAATGTGCTTCAGCTGAACTGGTGACTATAAATTTTCCATAGTGTGTGTATGTGTGGGTGAATCAGTGGGTGAGTGATTGCTCTATGATGGACTGGCATCCCACCCAGAGCATTACTGACCATGAAATTAACCCTACCTTCTCAAATGGTAAAGAATTTTTTCAAGCTAATTTTGCAGTCAATTATTACAGAACCAGAAAGCAAAGATATGAAATTGAAGACATACAAATTTCATAACTACTACGCATCCATTGAAACCTGGATAACAGATAAGGATATTGTATTTTTTGCAGATTCAAATCCAATATTTTGCAACATGAAACAATTGTTTGATGCACGAATCGAAGAGAACTTAAAAACTGCAGAATCTCCCGAGAATATCTAAGACCTATGTTTGGAGTGCTGATATCAGGTCAAGGTCTCAAGGAGACTTACATCAAAGAGCACAAGCATAAATCTTAAATAAAATTTCCATTTGGAGCATAGCATTGATGAAAAGAATTTCGATGATGGCTTCATTGCAGTGGTGAAATGTTATTTTCAGAAGTGTGACATAGAACGAAAATAAGAGTTCAAACATCCTCACAGCTGGACATAAAGCAACGGGGCCCCTCATTATCAACGACTTTCCAGTTGTTGCAGTTCCAATTAGTCATCCCATTTCTCAGCTTCAGACACTATTCCTTTTCAGCCAGTTACTGCGTTGGGCTATTGTATAAAATAATTTACAGCGGAAAAACTAAAGAAAAAAACAAGCTAATTTTCTAGGTGAGTTGAAACGCACCCCACCAAGTGTTTCAAATAATTAATGTTAATTGTTAAGGTTGCAGAGGAGCCCGAAGTGGGATAGGAAACAACCGGCAATGTAACCGGGTTATGCAAATGAGCGGAGGGAATGAAAAAACAATGTGAGGTGACAAAACCGAGAAAACACTAGTTACCGAGAACAATCGCTGACTCAAAAGACAGAGATGAGCTCGGTGTTTATGCAAATTTCGACGTAACGTTATGAAAAGACAAGGTATTTGCTAATTTATTCGCCAGCTCGACAGGGGGTGAATTAAACGCAACATTTTGTCTCAAAGTTAGAATTCTCAAAGTTCAATTAAATCTGTTCAGTGAGCCACTTGCAAGTTCTGAAAGGCAGTTCTCGACATCTTTGATCGCGGTGTTAGAATGCTTTGTGGGTGAATGAATCTTTTACAGTGTTTTCATCGTGCGTTTTAATTAAGCTTTTGTCTCTATACTGTACACCGTGTGTATTGTACGCTTCAAAAATCCCAGTTAAGTTTCTGATACCGCATTTCTACGTATTAGTTTACAGTTTTTCTTATGCGTCATCTGTTCGAATGTTTACTACTAGTGTGGTATATGCGTCATGTTTTCGTGACTTTAGCTCACTCACAAAACAAAACCTCTGCTTTTTGGCGAAGAGGGGCGTTTAACAAGGGTAATGGGCTATTGAAAAAACACGATAACCGCTTGTTTCCGCCATTCTACTTCACTGAGTATATTCCAAAAAAAGCCGCTGACGCTGGTCTCTTCCTTGCAACTGTATTTAATATTTTTGTTGCTACCGTAACTCACAACCCCGCATCGCTGCTAAGCTGTGAACAGCAGCTCTACAAGTTTTATTATAGTATAAAATAGCGACTGGTATTAATTATTACACTGCAATGCACTTCACATCTCCGAGGTATTTCTGGGCTACTTTTTGCTGACTGTAACATTACTGGCAATGTATTTATACATCACCATCTCAGTGAAGCTGAAGATTAAGCTTAAGCATCATTTGTTATTTTATCTATCAATTGACATTCCAGTGTCAACACTGAACTTCATAAAGAGTAGCTTCATCAATCGGTGAGAAAGAAATGGATATACAGATAAAGCTGGTGCATGAAATGAGCTCACAGTCAATTTGTCAATCAAAATTACTTTCATGCATAACAATGACCTTTTCTTATTATATAACACTGTCACATCTTACATGCTATAATCAGTTTTAAATGGAGACTGCTTACGATGTGCAAGTAATAAGGTTTTTAAAGTCAAATGCAAGTAAATAATGATGCATTTTGAGAAAGTGGCTTTCATTTTTAAACTAAGCGTAAGTGTCAAGGTTCATTGCTTCCGAGCCTGAAGCTACAGCTGATCATTTGCTCGGCAAAGTCCTTTTAGTTGCTCAATTATATTTTGGCAGAAAGGCAGGTGGCGCATGGAAGGAGTTATCCTTTCTAAGTGAGAAAGGGCCGGGAAGCGAAAGTGAATGGAGGTCATGTTTTGCCCCCCCATTCATGTTCTGGTGCAGAGGAACCACATGTGATTTATTCACACGTGCTGAGAAGCATTGCCCCTATATAGACAGATACGTGAATCACTGCTCAATGTCGCTGCTTGTCGCTAAAAAGGATTTCAAACAAATTTCTCCCAAAAAAGCAAAAAAAAAAAAAAAAAAAATGTATGTCAGTATTTAATTTGAGACCGCTGTTAAACTCCACAGGACGAGGCTGAGACTAAACAAAACCCCTTAAGACAGCACAGTATGCATTTGCGAAACATTACAGTGAAACATGTTTTCCTGCTACATAAACAAGCAAACAAACAAAATATAACGTCTGCTGTTTCAGCTAAACCAATACTAAACATGAACTAATGGAGGGCAGAATGACAGATAGTTTAAGTCATCATTATTAAAAATATAATTACATTATAGAGGAAATAGATCTGTGCTGAACGTCAAGATGGATGTATTTGATGGCCCAGTATAAAGTGTTTTGGCAGAAGCCATTATAAAGTGTCAAAGTTCTTAAGACACAAAATGGGCACAGTCCATAAATTACCTTCATTAAAAAGTAATAACACCCAGCATTTTTGCCACGGTTACTGTCAAATTTCGGCACGACTGATTGATCACCACAGGTAAGATCCAGATGTCACCATCTTAGAAGTCATTCCATAAAAGAGGTAGCAAACAATCGGCGGATGTGTTGTCTGTGTCAGTTTCTGAGGTTTTACACAAGTAAAACTTTATTATCCTACTGGGAGGGGTGACTCAACCAAACATAAATGGAACATTGGTGAGTAATAGGTCCTTCAGCGGCAGTTACACTCCAGCTTGGCAGCACAGAAGATGGAGCACCAACGTCTGATGATAGAATCAGATGGAAGAAAACAGTGACGCGGGGGCAACCATCTCCAGACAGCAGTGCTGGGTAGTCAGCTGGACCCAACAGCAGCTCTAACTTTGTCAAAAACGTCACTTTCACACTTGAACAATATAAATTCAACATTTAATGAGGCTGATCCATGTATATAGTGCACAACATATCCAACCTGTACAGTGATGGAAGTTATAAGATAAGCATATTGTCATAATGGGCGCCAGTCTTAAGGGGACCTAAAAATAGGATGAATAAGTTTTAGATGTTACTACCAAACATATTTTTCTCCTTGGAGAATAAAGCAAAAAATATACATATATTTCTCACTTAAATTAGACACGTAAAGTTGGTTACTGTGCGAGGAATTTGTCTTCCTACAGAGGAGACCAAATCAAAAAAACACTGAACCGAAAAAGGCATATTTACTGCCAGAAGACTGAGGAGACGGAAATCCATAAATTCACCCGGACTCATTAAAAACACAGCACTCCGATCGATAAATGCTGTCAAAATATTTCGATTATTTTATTTAAAATACAGGCTTATAATGATAATGGAGTTCGAGTTTGTGGACATGAATGATCAGCATCGGATTATTTGTACGCAGCTGCTTTCATTCATACAGGACAAGCCGGCAGGTTTACAGCAACCGAGCACGAGGAGGAGAGGAATAAACGCACATAAAGCAGTAATTTACCCGGATAAAGGCGGTAAAAAGGGTGAAAGCGGCGATTTCGGGATTAAAAAGGCCGGAGGGGATGTGTAAGGGGGTCGTACCTGTGTACTGGACGAGAAACATGGTCCGACGAGCGGCTGCCGACGGATAATAAAGTCCCTCTCGCGGCGTGTCGCCGGTGCGCGAGCGCGATGGGCGCGCGAAGGTGCTCGGCTGCGCGAGGGGAGGCGCGAGGCTGTGCCGCCGTCCGGTCCGCCGGGCTCCCCCCGCCCCCCACCCGGAGGAGGATCCTTCCAGCCAATGGCGAGTTGCCCCCGCTTGTTTCAAGTGTATTCACACACACACACACACACACACACACACAGACACACACACACACACACACACACACACACACACACACACACACACACACACACACACACGAACTGAGGCTGTATCCTGGGCAAGGTTCAGCTATGTGGTTTGGTGGTTGTTGCTGTTATCCTCTAGGGGATGCTGAAGGCAGCATGGTGGAACTTCCATCCATCCATCCAGCCTTCTACTTATCATCCATTCATCCATTAATCCATTCATCCATCCATACATCCATTCATCCATCCATCCATCCATCATCAGATAAGTATAACCTGTAGCTCCTTCACGCACCCCAAAACAATCTATTTGTGAAGATGAGATTTCAGTTGAATCCTCGTGGTAGAATCACATCATTCTTCACGAGGGGCTCAGGCGGGTGTTTCCCAGTGGACCGACCCCCTCACACAGGCACAGCAGATGTCAAGAACTCGCGCTGAACAGTGAAAAGGACCAAAGGAACCAAACAAGTGAGAAAACGGTTTACACTTGGGACGCAAGTGTGAAATCTTTGGTGTTCCACATCTTCACATTTCATAAACAAAATAATACATTCATGGACTATTTATTTGCCATAAAGGTCATGTTATGACTGTGAAAGAGTAGTTTTTCACATTCCTGGATGTACAACTCTGTATTCAGTCCCACACACACGTCAAGCCATAAAAGACTGTCCAGGGTCATGGAGGTTCACAGTCTATCCTAGAAGCCACAGACACTCCACAGTCTTCATCTTTTTAACATAAACTACACAAAGTCAAATATACATGTGCACCATTTCTCTTATTTGCATGTTGCTGTGCTTATCATTTAGTATCGGCAAACTAGTAAGTATAAAATGTTGACTACCTGCTGTGAATGGAAGATAGTAGAAGATTGTCAGATCAGACAGAGAATTTGGTCAACAGGGGGCACAAAAGAGCACCGGGGATTATGGGAAATGTCGGTAAACAAGAACAAGTCTTGGATCTCCAACGAGAAATGTCAAATTGCTAGTACTGCGTTCACCTGGGCAACACCTGTATGAGGCACGTTGGACAGAAGAGCAAACGCGAAGCAACTAATAAGTGTCCAACATCTCAGGGACCTGCTGCAGAAGAGCCAGATACACGCCAGCTCATTTCCAGAGCAAACTTGTTAACCAAACACCAGCAAGTGGACTCGCACTTCTGAGTGATTCCATGCATATGTCAGTGAAAAGAAGTGTCATAACACTTAGAACAACTATATGTGCCAGACTGAAAACGTATAACATCAAAAGAAACTAGGGTGAAGTTTTTGTAATGCATCAGTTGTTCAAAATGTGGACTGTTAGTTGCATTTTGCAAGTGTCTGCACACGTTTCTGCACATAATATTGACAGCGTTTCATAAATATGCAAAGCAAGTGCATCACACCTGTATCAACACATCAGGAATCGATTTTGAACTGCAGACACATTTCCTCATGTTTGACCAAACTGCTAAAAATGCATTGGTTACATACACTCTCCGGCCAATTTGTTAGGAACGCCCGCTCATTCTCACAATTATATGACCAGCCAATCACGTGGCAGTGGTGCGATGCGTAAAATCTCGCAGACGTGGGTCATGAGCTCTGGTGAATGTTCATGTCAAACTTCACAAGGGGGGAAATGTGATCTAAGTGACTGTGACCGTGGCATGGTGCCAGACGAGGTGGTTTGAGTATTTCAGAAACTGCTGCTCTCCTGGGATTTTCGCACACAACAGTCTGCAGAGCCTACAAAGAATGGTGCGAAAAACCAAAAAAAACATCCAGTGAGTGGCAGCTCTGTGGGTAGAAACACTTTGTTGATGAGAGAGGTCAGAGGAGAACAGCCAGACTGTTTTGAGCCCGTAGTAACGCAAATATCCACTCTTTATAACAGTGATGGGCAGCAAAGCATCTCTGAATGCACAGCACATTGAACCTTGAGTCAGATGGGCTACAACAGCAGAAGACCACATCGTGTGGTGGTGCAATGTTGTGAGGAATCTTTTCTTGCCACACATTGGGACCTCTGATACCAATCGAGCATCGTCCATGGCCATAAATTAAACACAATTTACCCATCTTTTAATAGCCGCTTTCACCACGATAATGCGCCATGTCACAAAACACAAGTCATCTCACGCTGGTTCCACAAACATGACAATGAGTTCAGTGCTTCAGCGGTCTCCGAGGTCACCAGATCTGAATCCAATAGAGCACCTCTGGGATGTGGTTGAATGACAGATTGGCAGCATGAGTGTGCAGCTGAGAAACACGCAGCAATTACACAATGTGATCATGTCAACATGGACCAGAATCTCTAAGGAATGCTTCCAGCATCTTGCTGAACCCATGTCACGAAGAATTCAGGCTGTTCTGAGAGCAGCGGGGGTCCTACCCGGTATGAGAATGGTGTCCCTAATAAAGTGGCCGGCGAGTGTACAAAGGGCTTTCCGGCACATTGCTTTGGTTAACTGTCATATTATGCACTATTAATGCAACTCATACACTAGTTGGATAACTACTCAGTGTGGTAACAAAAAAAGCGAGTTTATTTTCAAAATCAGTTCATTTGCGTGTTATGTTAATCTGTATGCTAATTATTTATCCACATGAAGTGGAAAGAAAAACATTGTCAGCCTGGTCTCAGAATAATTATATTCCACGTGAAGGTGTGGAAAATGATCTGCTAACTGGTAACATAAAAGCCATTTTTCAAGAGAGCCTTGAGGAATTATTAAGCTTTTATCTCACAGCCCCCTACAGCAGTGTTAGCGCGGCTGACCTTCAGCACCATTACAGATGTTCCCATGTCCACGATGTTGTTGTTAAAAACTCTGCACACTCGCAGCGTTCGCACTCAGGTAGAAGAAGCATCAGTCTGCCGTGATTCCGCGATATTGTTTTTCCATCAAGGACCAGTTAAGGGTTAAAGGTAACCGGCGAGATGATGGCCGTCGAACGGCGGCAGCAGTCAGACTTTGGGACAAATTACAGGCAGCGATCGGAATCAGGGTAGCCCTGGAGGAGCAGTAAAGTGGCAGAGTGTGGAAGGTAAACCGCCCATTAAAACCTCACCTCGGTTACCTCACACGCAGACTGAGGGCCCTTGACTTCTGTGTTCTATTTGCTCAGCATCTATAATCGCTCCCTCATAACTCGTTCGGATCAGCAAATAAAATCTAATTTAAATTCAGGTACAATAACATGGTAAACCTTGCTGGTCTGAAGAGTATTTCAGCAGCTTCAGGGTGGAATCGCAGCAGAAATGGGTAAACGGTTGATCAATATCCAAATTGTGCCCTCACAGCAAGCGGTAAAGGTATTGATAAGGCATCGATGCTATGTGCACCAATATTTACCTGCAGCCTCCACAGTTGCAGCACACTTTACCTGCAACCTTCATGTACCAACAAGCCCCACTAGAACTGTATAAAAATGCATTGTTGGTACGTTTTCCTGAGATTTTTTTAAGCATTTTTGTCCCTTCCTCGACTCATGTATCTCCTATCAAACTGTATCTGCTACCTATACATATCCTTGTAACATAGTCACCCACCCCAAAATATAATATGATTTTAAAGGGAACTAATGCGGTAGAAGAAGTAAGGGAGCTGGCATAAAGGACAAGAAAAGGACAATACTTCAGTCAATAATTATTCAGAAAAAAAATTAAATTCCTAAGGCATGAAAGGAACCCATATAGCAAAGTTCGCTGCCGTCTGCGGTTCCTGAGCTGAGCAAAAGAATCCATTGGCAGCCCCTTTTAACCCACAGACCATTTTAAGAGAACATGACAAATCCTTTTCTAAAATGATATTATCGTTTCATCGTGGAAATTTCCATGGCAAATTGTGCGTAAAGCGGGACTTTTTTTTAAAAAAAAAAAAAAACAGCGCAACGCACCCTGCACACGTCGAAGTATAAGAAAGCGCAAGACTTTTAAATGTCTGTTACGGAGCAGGTCCCAAAGTGATATTAAACGTTTACCAGGTAATTCAAAAGGTCTTTCGCTCTCAAGAAACCTGCCTGGCTTTCTAAAGACTCCAGTGATATTCAGAGTAATCTTTTCCCACCCCGAATCAATGAGAAATGTAAGTTTGTCTCGGGCTGAGAGAAAAAAGTAATCAAGTCCACAGGTTTATCATGTTCTGTCAGGCTGAATGCCTCCAACCAAAATGTCATCGACCCACTGGATGGCTTTAGCTTGTGTCCTCAGTGCTGACAGATAAGCATCAACCAGGGAGAGAAGTTTGACCCCCTGCACATTATCGACAACTCTTGGAAATCACCGATGCAGAACTTCCTGCATCCTTTGTGGAGCCCAAGTAAGAAAAACAAGCGAATAGTTCTGAACTGTTTGCCCCCTCACCACACCGGAACTCAAATTGCACATCAGCACTTGCGTCCACTTTAAATACCCACCTCTGCTGTAAATGTCCATTTATTATTTATCATCTATTTAGCTACTCATTTTGCCATCTTTTTTATTTATATGCAAACTCCCACAGCAAGTATCTTTGCCTCTTTGTGTGTTCTTCTCTGTTGTTATGTGCCTTTGAGTTGTCTATTTACTGTATTTTCTACTTTCTTGTACATCTGTATAAGTGGAGATTCACAATAAAGTGAACCTTGAACAGGAAATGATAGGAAAAAAGAAAACAACAACAACAACAACAACAACAACAACAATAATAATAATAATAATAATAATAATAATAATGGATGAGCAAAAATTGAGCATACAAATATATTATTTGGATCAGACACTTTAGCAGATGGGCACTTTAATCTGACCAGGCAGTGTGTCTGAAAGCCTGTCCTGCTAAGCAGAAAAACCAATTATTATATGAAACAGCAATAATGATAATAAACACAAGAGAACCTTGACACAGTGCAGGACTGCAGTTGGTACACAGTTATTAAAAGGGATTTTCGGGCAATTGCCACTTGGACTCCATTCAACATCCTGCTGAATAACTCATCTGTTCAAGTTCTGAAGGCATGGAAATGACAAGCAACAAAAAAAAAAGGGCCAAAGCGCTGAACACATAAGAGTACTTTGGTCTCCGGTGAGTTTTCTCCGAAGAATGAATTTTTAATGCGTGCTATTCTCTCTTTTAGCCATTTGCACTTTAACTCCAGCAAAATCCTTCTGAGACAAAGTCGGGTACATTTCTTATGCCATTAAAAACAGAAAGTACAGCGCGACTGTTTTCCACGACGGATGCCAGCGTTCTGACATTCGCTGACCTTGGCTGAACAGGCTTAGCCGAACATCAACTTCAGGGAGCACTAAAGCAGCATGGAAAGAAATTCATGTAAAGGTGCACTGTGCTCCATAAATTCAGAAACATTTGCATTTATGGGTGACAAGAAGAGATCAGAACAGGGCCTCCAACAGATTGTGCCATTTTGTCCCACGATGCTATACCAGTTGTTCACTTCAAACACTTGCCTTTTAGCCCGATATTTTTGATTAACTAAGATTTCTTCTGTCAACAGTTGTCGGGCAAAAGCCCTCAATTCAGGCCATTTTCGAATAATTAAAACAAAAATTTAACCGGGCCCTCCAACCATTTTCCTGAACTTTGTCCCAATATCCGAGCAAACCCATGTGCTAGAATATGTCACAGGGATATACAACCCATTAAAAAATATTTGCATACTGTACCAATGACTAAACGGAGCCACAAAGCAATGGGAAATATTTTAGAGAATGATTTAAATATAATAACTTCGGCCTTTACTGGGTTCAAACTTATTTATTTCAATGTATTGTAGCTTGATAGCAACAACAGTAAAATAAATGGGGGGGTAAAATGGAGAATAAAAATGGTCATAACAATCTAGATTCATTCTAAATAGTTATAATTTTATAGCAGTATGAATAGTTTGTCATTGTCAACAGGTACACATTAAGCACAAACCCAAATACAACATGATAAGTGGGATCCAAAAAAATTGAATTGCCTAAAAGGCAGGGTTACCTTATCGTGAGGTTCATAAAAAAGTATTTTTCAGTCGGTCTTCCAGCTGCTGGGTGAAAAGATAAATGGAAAATGTTTTCACTTATTATACTTTTAGGAAATAGTCAGGAAATGACCGCTTATTACCGAGAAAGAAAAAAAAATAATAAGGTGCTCATGACAAATATGTATATGCAAATGCCGCACTATGGTAACAACCCACGTCAACTGTGCTGTCGGCGTCGCTACGAAAAGAGGGCTTGGGGGACTCAGCTGTGGGAACACGATCCTGGTTTGTTCGTGACCAGCACTCAGACCACAACAACATGCCTACCCTGGGGCTCTCAAACACGATGATCACAGAGACGGTCATCAATCCCCCATAACGCCCCTCGGTGGTTTGACGCAGCTACCTACAAACACGCAGCAGCGTGCATTATGGGAGAGCTACGGCTCCCCCTCCCACTACAATATTAATAATACTGGAAACTTTTACCGAAATATGTGTTTTGTAAACCCTGTCCATTCGTTGTTATCAGAAGATGTTAATGGTTGGAAAGGGCGGAGGAAGTTGGGAACCAGTCCCCTCATTATATGTGAATTCCTTATCGTGGGACATCATTGTTAGCCGGCATATTTCTTTAAAAGGAATCACAGATTTGTGTTTTAAGCTACCAATAACTGTTACCCTATCACACGTTTTTCTGTTTTGTTTTATTACAGCAACAACAAAGCTGTCTGTTCAGGGGTGAACAAAGCCAACAAAACAAGCAAAATTTCCCCCACCCTTCTAGTGTCGACTATAACTAGCCTAACAAAGAACTGTACACCGCTCTAACCTGGCTCTGACGTAAAAACCAGGAGAAAAAATGTTCAAAGGAAGATGGTGATCGCCGTTTGATGATTACAAATATTTGCAAGAAAAACCGTTGTGAAACACCAACAAGCTGTAATTCGGCAAATGCCACGAGGACCACTTTCTTGGTCAGGTGTCCTCTTTGGTTACACGTCTTCTTTGCCACTAGCTGGCCAGTGACAGTTTGCTGCGAGTTAGGCTGCACCAGAGCTCCACCTTTTGAGGAGACAGAGAGAGAGAGACAAACTAAATACTAAAGAGCTTAGAACCATGGGCCATAACCACCTATTTGTACATCTAATTCGGAATAACTGTTCTGCACTACTGAAGGAATAGGGATTGAAACCCATGTCTTTTGATTAGAAAGCGAAAGCTATAACCATAACTTGCCCGAGCTGGATGTTACCTACCAAATCACTGCTTATTCAGTGCTGCAATGAGTGTTATGGATTTTTTTCTTTTCAGACACCCACAGTGCTCCTCAAGAGTTGAAAAATTCAACCTTCCCACCACTATTAGTAACCGCTTTATCCTGGTCATGGTTGTAGCTCTCTGGAGCCTGTCCCACAATCACTAGGCACTAGGCTAGGGACTAACCATTGTCTGGGACAGCGGTCCAGCAGAAGGTCACTATCAAACCCCTATTTACATTACCGATCTACCAATAAGCAAAGCAGTATATACAAGTACCCCCTGCTCATACCCTTGAGTAGAGTGGGATGCTACAATCTTGAATACTAATTTGATAAAAAATCTTACTTACTGATATTTTTATTGTTACATTTTTTTTCCTCTAAGGCCCTTTAATATTCCAGAACTAATAGTTAGAGTGCTTTGCTTACATTTAACAAAGTTGTCTTTCAAGTGTCAGAATGACAGCAATTCATGACAAGCGCAAACTTTGTTTCCAAGGTGAGAAATTACCAGCTGGGGAGATGTCTCACTTGCGGAGCGCTGGCTGGCTGGAGAGAGCCGTCCCAGCCAATGCGGATAGATTAACACCAAACCGTGATGGGGTCAAGGTCAGGAGAGCTGACCCCTGCCTGCAAATTCATTACCACTGTCCACCAATCCAACCTGACCTTGGCTGGAGCGAAGATCGAGAGCTTGTTTGCTTGAGGACACAGAACTCGACCCCAATGATTCCTCCGCTCATTTACTTCCTTCTTGTGCCGTGACCTTTTTGCCACCCCCTAATCTGAAAAAATCGAGGCCTTATGGATTCTGCTTCATCATACAACGCAGCTGGTAACACAGCCTCAGAAGAGGTTTCATCTGGGCAATAAAATGCTAAATTCTGGAGAGAACGTTTACAACGTGTTCCAACTGAGGGCGGAACTGTGGCTCAGCAAGAAGCACTAGGGCCAAACTGGGAACGGCCTGGCGTCCTGTCCCCAGCGTGGACTCGTAAAATCCCACCCAGTGACTCTGGGACAGACTCCGGGTGGTGGCAACCCTGACCGCGACAAGTGGTTAAGGATAATGGATAGATTTTCCATTTAACATAATGAAACATGTATTAATATTGAAGAAACTACTGTGTGATATTTGAGTTTCCCACTGCGCTTTCTGTCTAATTTGAGATACTGAGAGAATGAACACCAGCAAGAACTCTGAAAAAAGTTTAGGAATATAGGTTGCATAAATATAAAATCAGCAGAAAAATTGGTTATGTGAAGCTATACTAACAAAAGTAAGCAGAAAGGCATCAATTTTTAAGCAGATTTTAAATTTTTCAGCAAGAACAAAATGCAATAAAAATATGTAAAAATTGAGATTTCATTTCTTTTTCTGAATATATTTACTTTAATCAAGTGGCTGGAGGTTGGCAGCATTGTAAATATTGGTATATTTCTTTATTCCTGTGTGCAGCCCACCCATCTGGCAACAATTTAAAGGAAAGTTAACTTTAACAAGTTGCTGTTAGGAGCTATAACCTGAACAGGTGACACTACCTCTATCTGACATGAGCGAAAAAAGGAAAGAAACAACTAACCCTCAACATAAGCACGATATTTGGCACAAATGCACTCCAAATGCTGACAAGTGGAACACTGAAACGCAGGTTACTTTCTCCCATTGTGTTACCTTGGAGATCTAATATTATACGTTACACTGCGAGGAAAATGAATTAACTGTCCGGTCAGACGTGAGCATCTCTGAGCATCACCTTTGACTCCATAGAGATCCCACCTGTAAACAAGCTAACAGAGAACATATGCTTGGTCTGGCAGCCTTTGCTCGTGGATTATTATCCTATTCTTTTTTAAAAAAATTTTATTAACAGAGCTCATTCATCATAAAAATAGAAAATGACTGAAACAGATGGTTGAAAACAGTTGAAAATATTTTTAAAATTAAAAAAAAATTAAAATAAATATTTCGAAGGCTTCCTCCGAGTTCTTATGATCTAATATATTATGGATGCATGCATCTATATTGGCACGTGTTTATTTTTAGTCTCATGTTTAATTCAGGTTGTATATAGTTCCAGTTGTCCTGTGGCTGTCGGCTTTCTTCTCCACACTGAGGCCAAGTTTGTGTGACTAAAACGTTTAAGTGCATTAGCCTTGTGTCTTCCCTTTACACGGAAAGCTGCGGACCAAATTCTCCGTGGCGGCGTGGTTATGCTGAATGGTACAAGATGAAGAGCTTTGACATGATGACCGATGAATGATGAATAATGAATGGGAAGCACAACTACCACCTGAGAAGAGAAAGCCACACCTGTCACTGAGAAGAGACCACGTGAGGAAAACTGCGAGCATCGGCAAGCCTCGACGTGAGATCCTGTCACAAACTCAAAGTTCACAGCACCTGTCCGTATAAGAAAAGGCCCACTTAGTGCGTTAAGTTAAACCGGCGAACAGAAAATGCCCGAGAAAACAGGTTTTACTTTTTTACTTCTCAGCAGTGATTTTATCCCCCAATTACAACCGTGTTAGTCCTCGTCAACCTGAACCTGTGGCCTTACTGGTACTTTTTCACACGTCTGCAGGGGGATTCTGGAACCCAGTTTGGATAAAACGTGCCTGCTTAGCAACAACCTATAAATAGAAATCAAAACATTACTTAGTGAATAATAGCAAAAGTCTAATGAAAAATGACCATTTTGTGCCCAGGCACAGGAGAGTTCAAAAGGACACTCAGCCTGCAGCAACAGCATGTAGCGGAAACAGTCAGTGGGGTCCAACACCCCCCCCCCCCCGCACCCTCCCTCGTGGCCCTCACCTCCAGCTCTGCCTGATCTGTAGTCCTAGTGCATCATGGGCCCCAGCCAGCTTGGCTCTGATGCTGCTTCCCAGCAGCAGACTCGAGAAAAGCAGCGGCTTCTATTTTTTAATCAGAAAGGCCCCGCTCATCGCCTGCTCCGTCTTGACTCATAAATTCTGTACGCAGTTCTGGGGCGCAGGTCTGTCGAAAATATACAACTGCCTGAATACCTTAAAAATAAATCTGAGGCATCATCTCAACTGGGTCTGTAGAATCCGACACATGGGTCATAGCTGTGGTCTTCTGAAATAATCTTTCCAATTTGCAGTAAAAAAACCAAATGAAATCAATAAATATATGTATGTATAATTATAAATATATAAAATGGTGAATTGTTTAATTATGCTGATTTTGTTGCTAGATGTGGTATTTCTATCAGCTCTAACCAGTACATGACTGTGGTTAATGTGATCCCTAAGGAAACATTGACTTTTTTAAAGAATTGCAATAGCCGGCGATTGGACACGATAGAAGAATTTATAGCTGATGTCAGGGAGGGATGTCCTGATGTAAAAATAGTTTTTTGAGGTGTTTAATGCAATTAGACAATATACTGTGTGACTAATAAGGTTAAGGAGGTTTCATAAAAAAATAATTCATTAAGGTTGCCCAGTAAAGGATCTTGTTGTGCACCATTTTAACATTAAAATACAGTAATTAATTGGTATCTCAACTTTCTATATGCAAATTTTTGCTAAAATGGGTCTTGCAAATTAATAGCTATATATCAGTATCATAATGGCAACTTTAGCTCTAAATAATTTTTAGCCCAAGGTTACCCATAAAAAAAAATCAAAATGCAAATAAAAAGAATTACAGTGTGACAGTTGTGTCTTTTGTGAAAGTACCCTTGAAACTATTCTGGCTGTGTTGTCCGGTTTAAAATTTCTGGACTGAATTACAAACTTACATTAAAAATGTGTCCAATACTGATATTAGTTTTACAGGAAGAGATGCCATAACAAGCTTTACTTCCCTTGAAAATAATGAAAAATATTCTTTGCAATTGACTTAATTATAATAATTGCATATTATTCTATGTTTGACAATGTTAAACTGATATGAACACTTATCTGACAGTTCTGAAATGTAAAAACCTTTTCTCTGGTTACTATGTTTAATCTTATGCTTGGCAGTTCAGAGCTTATTCCGGCATCACTGGGCACGAGTGTGAAACGCACTTTTGGACTGTGGGAGGAAACCAGAGCACCAAAAAGAAACCCACTGAACTAAATTTGAAGCCACACCCAGCCTGTTAAATAAATAACTTATCCATCAACATTAAAGCTTTATTCTAGTCAGGGTTGTGACTGTCTGGTGTCTGTCCTGGAATCGCCGGGCGCTAAGCGAGGAAACTACACGGCAGTCCGTTGAACGATTAAATTAAAACAAACAAACAAATAAATAACTGAAAATTCTGACGCAAAAATAATTCTGTGGTAAAAAAGGTGGGCTAGTGATGAGCCGTATAATGGATTTTCCTGGCCACAGTCACACTTTCTTACCCTAGTTGCTTGAGACGACTCCAGAAAGGCTGCACGCATCGTGCTTCTCCTCCTCCATGAGAAATCCTTCCCAATTCTCACCCCTTACAAACTCAGCACTTGTTTGCAGACGCGACTAGAAGTCGGCTGAATTACATGCTATTAGTTGAGATTTACTGGCAAAGACAGTCATCCGTTTACAAACTTTTCCTGCATAAAAATCAGCTAAAAACATCCGGTTACCCAGCACTTAAAATGTCAAGTAATCAAAACTCACCAACATTTCATCACACGTTTTGTCACCTCTAGACTGACATTTTTGACCACACAGCCACCCAGCTGTGGAAGCGGAGAACCTTCTCTGTCTCGCTTACATTTGTACGCTTTTAATGGAGCCAGATGGATAAAAGACCTGAGACTAGATAAATAAATCAGGCCTGGCTTTTCATTTACTGTAAATAACAGTCACTTTAGGAGGTCTGACTCCTTTTTTCCTGAAGGATCAAGTGACAAATGAGGGTTTCTGTTCGGACTTGATACATGGCTGAGAGCAACTGAGATATGACATGAGTGACCAGTGGGAGTGAAACATTTTTAAAACTGTGTCTGAGGGAAAAATGAATAAGTGGTTGGTATGACATTTGAACTTTCTTGTTTAAAATTATGAGATTAATATGCAGTAACCACTCTATTAACACTCTAGATGTGTTCTTGAGAAATGGAGCTTAATAAAACAGCTCTGAAGGGGGTCATTTTCTCTGTCTATAAATGCTCAATCTCAGCTTCTTTATCTGTCCATCGGTTTGTCTGTCTGTTGGTTTGACTGCTTGTTCTTCTTGCATGACTTTGTTTATCAAGCCACAGAGTTGAAGTCTGCTGCAGAGGTTTTTGCTGCAGTCAAGTTCATTAAACTCCAGAAAGGTTACTGTTTTGAAAATGTAGTAAATGAAAGAAAATGTCGAAAATGGAGTCTGACAAGGGTTGGAGAAGTGGGATGGGAGTTTATGTATCTGATGCAGACAGATTTTCTTGCTGCAGGCACACACACGCACACACACACACACACACACACACACACACACACACAGGAGAGGAAGCCTCTCTCAGACACAGACAAATTGGAAGATAATAAACTTTGGTGATATATGATTTGTTATTACTGTTTGCATGTCACTATAGCTGTACCATCTACTTGCTCAACCACAGGAGTCAGTAGCTGATATATGTGGGCATATGAAAATGTAAAAAAAAATAAGATGTTATGCATAACAGACAAAACTGCACACATTAATCGTGAAAAGGTAATAAAGTTTGATTATGTATGTTTTTTCTTCCTTTTCGTGACCAGCTCAGGCGTCACTCTCTGTGGCGCCCGCCTGTCCAACAGGACTAACAATAGATATGTACTAAATGCAACCCCTTTAAAGCTAAAACAGTTTGATGAATATGTAATGTATTTTTACACTTTAACTTTGCACTGCTACACCTTTTTGAGCCGGACAGACCTGGGAATACTCAAAATATTGCATAAATGGAGCAACAGACTGTTGTACAGCAAAGTGTAGTTACATCTTTAATAAAAGGTAGTGTTAACAAGTATAAAATGTAAAAAAAAAAAAAAAGTGCAAAATATGTTTTTAAAATTGTCAATATACAGGAAAACACTTTGATAAATGACTTACACAAATGAGGGGTATCACGAAAGCGTCCCGCAGGATATAACGCAAATTCACGTACTATTTTGTTGTCGCCA
Source organism: Arapaima gigas (assembly GCA_900497675.1). NCBI lineage: Eukaryota > Metazoa > Chordata > Actinopteri > Osteoglossiformes > Osteoglossidae > Arapaima > Arapaima gigas. The sequence continues at coordinate 48,308 of UFQX01000827.1, read as the reverse complement.
TCAATAGAATTAAAACCACAGATATGCCATGTTAAAGCGGTATCTGCCATGTCATTGTGAGGTGTGTGAAACACAGCAATGAAGGCTCTTCTGAGCAGGGACAGGAATGGACCTCTGCATTTAGTCAGGAAAGTCACGCGCTCTGCAAAGGACAGCACAGGGATCGGGTTGAATGGCCATGAGAAATTATAAGGAAATATAAAATAAAATAAAATAAAGCAGCTGAAGTGTTCATTACCGCTCACTCATCGGTACCAATGGTCCAAACAGATGTACAGTCTCACTTGAATGTGTACTGATTCGCCCTGCTTATAACCTTCCTTGTAATAACTCATAATAAAGGTGTATTACACAGAATATAACAGCATAACAGGTCAAAAAATAATTCTGCATAGGTAAGAGGGGCATAAACACTTGCACGTTTGATAAAAATATACCAGTGCTGGTCACTTCATTATTTATACCAGTTTATTGCTGTTTGCCAAAGTTCTCCGAAGATTACAGTGGAAGTGTATGATGGAAATGAGTCATTATTATGAGGTGGGGAAACTAGAAAGATAGAAAAATTTCCACAGTTTAAAGAAGGAAATTATTCAGGATTAGCAATGAGTTTGCGTGAGGAACATTTAATATCAAAACAGATGAAAATTTCCAGTAATGCTGACCAAACTGTCAGATGTCTGAGCTGCGGAGACAGCGGGCTGCTTAATTCATTCTTCACTTCTTCTGTTTATATTCTTCTGAGAATATGACACATTCTCAGTGAGTGTGTGTGTGATTTTCTTTGCCTCACGCCCAATGCTTGCTGAGATTCCAAACCACCATGATGCTAAAATGGGTAAGTGGATGGATCAAAGCTGGCTGATGAGGAACTTACCACACAACACATATATGAAGTATCTATAAATCATGTCTTATGAAAGAAATGGCCATTGACCATGTTCCTTTCTCTTTTTCTTCCTGAGGTTCCATGGCATCCTTGTACATCAGTGGATAGGCCTGTCATAACTGTAAAGGCACCCACTGGAGATGTTGACTGATACTGAATGGATCTGCAGCTTTGGATCTGGATATGGATGTTCTTGTTCTTCAGCTCTACAATGACAGACACATTGGACCTGTCCATACACGGCGGCACTTTGCCCAGGAGAGGTGGGCAGCTGCTGGTACTTTATTTTTCTCCTCTTCTTACTGTTGGGAGTTTAGAACACATTTAGAAAACTTACTTTCTAGATGACTTAAGAGCAGATAATCGATGTGGTGTCATTTTTCTCCCTGTTTTTCCTGCACCTTGGCATCACCTTATCCAGTTCTTACTGTCTTACACCATGTCGGCCACAGCAGTACAGCCTTTCTAAACTGCACAATTTTTCTATATGTAGATGCCCAGGAGAGGGTAGGTGGTGGGCAGTTGGTGGCACTTGGACTCCCAGAAGTTTATTTTTCTCCGTTGTCTTTTCTCTCGGTTGTTTTCCTCTCCTCAGTTGCCAGCAGACTTAGAGTATTGCGCTTTTTAACCTGTTTGGTTGCTCTTATCAAATGCATAACCTCTACCTATAGCCTCAATATACCTGTTATATCTGTTCTGTTGTTTTAATCTGCTGTTCAGCGCTCTGAGTCACCGTGTGAGAAGAAGCATTCTATAAATAAAAATAAGCAGAAATTCTTTATCCATTTATTCCTTCCAAATCTGTATCCCTTGGACGTTTGTTCACTGCTGTGTGTCACACACTGAGAAGAGCGCTGCATAAAAATAAATTGAACCAAACTGAACTGAACTGAATTTAGAATGTTCCAAGTCAAGTTCATTTCAATATTATTTATATTTTCGGAATTTCTTCCTCGTGACAATGAATACAGAACACCGAGCAATGTTCCAGGGAAGGACGGAAAAGCAAGTTATAGTTAACTATAGGATAAGTTAGCTGACAGCTGAGGTGAGGATAACAAAAAACTCCCAGCTATAGAGAAAATAAACCTGTGGGGGGTCCCAGTACCAGTGGCTGGCAAACGCCTTCTGGGCATTCTAAAGTGGCAACATGGGCTCCATGTAGGTACAATATTGTGCAAAAGTCTTAGGCACCTGCGGAAAAAACGCTATAAAGTGAGTATGGCTCCAAAAATAATGCCATGAATACTTATTAACCAATAAACCTTCTAAAAAGTGCAGTAGACAAAAAAAAACCTCCATCAGATCAATATTTGGTGGGACCACCCTTTGCCTTTAAAACACCATCAATTCTCTTATGCAAACTTGCATGCAGTTTAAGGTAGAGGTTGGTAGGTTCTTCCAAACATTTTGAGGAACTGGCCACAGTTCTTCTGCACATCCTCCCAGACTGACTTGATCATGTTGAGATCAGGGGTCTGTGGGGACCAGACCATCCGTTGCAGGAGTCCTTCTTTTTGCTCAAGATAGTTGTGTATGACTGAGATTGGGTGTTTGAGGTCATTCTCAGGCTGCAGGATGAATTTGGGACCAACCAGAAACCTCCCTGATGGTAGATAAGAATCTACCTGTACTTCTCAACACACATTGAAGTTGCACGCCTAACACTTTTGCACAGTACTGTATGTCTAATCCAAAAACACCCTGTGAATTCACTTTTCATGCCCAGTGTTGCAGATCCTTTCTATAACCGTGTGAAAGAAGCTACAAATGATCAGTACTAAAATTCCCGGACATATTGACAATATTACAAACAAAGTGAGACCTCAGTGAAGCTCGGTCTTCATCACTGTGCATAAAAGTCTGAGCAAAAACAAATCAGAGTAAAAAAAATGGATTTGCAGCCCCATTACAGAAGTTGTATTTGAACCGAAAGTAATGACTTTGTGCCCTTTCTAAACCTGGCCCCTATCCTTTATATATATAAGAACTTACAGCGCAACTCAGGTAATGATATCTAACTCACATTTTTTTAAAGGCGGCTTCAGTGCAAACCAAGGACACCAAGTGACAGTACATAAGTATATTTTTGCCTGACTTTCTTAGGTATCATTTATTCAGCCACCCTGGTGGTTCCTCACATATCTAATGCCGAAGCCATCAGTCCCTGCCGAAGTTACGAATCAAGTCGCGTACATTGTCACCATGTTACACTTATTTAAACTACGGCAGTTCAGCTGAGATTGTGCGCGAAATAAAAGAGAAATGCCAGTTCTTGGCTATTGAAATAGCAACATAAACTGATTTGCAGAATGCTGCCGGATCTATACGTAGGCAAGTGGTAGATAATAGATGCAGCATTAGATATTATATAACAAGTAAGTAATACATAAAATCTTATTTTCTTACATACATTTTAAAGTAGGAGAACAGCTTTTCCTGCTGTCATTGCTGTTAAGGATCACGGTTGTTTGCTTAAGCGCTGCAGTGTTAGAGTTTGGGGCAAAAAGGGATATAAAAAAAACAAAAGAAAGACAGAACATGACACAAATAAAGTTAAACAAGAGTACATTTACCCTGACTTGCTGTTGTCCTTTTTTCAAATCCAGAAAGTGTGCAATATTAATATTCCATCCTTGGCTAAAATTTTCTCAGTAGTTGTAGGCTGTGGTGCCCCACACACACACACACACACACACAGACACACACACACACACACACACACACACACAAAAGAAATAAATAAATAAAATAGTATCCGCATACACATTAACAGTCGTATACATGACACATTTTCTGATGGGGGCTTTGATGTTCTTAACATCTACGTATAATGTAAGTTAATTGCGGATCCAGACTTGTGACACTGAGACGAAAATGCTGCCTCCACATATCAATCCAGAGCTGCATTACTAGGTGTGACACTCCTGCTGTGTGCAGATACCATTAAAACAGGACTAAAACAAAATCTGAAGCCTTTGCAAGTGGTGCGTAATTGTACCGTGGTAATCTTGGGCAGAGGTGCAAAAGCATACTGAACAGAAATGAGTGCACTAGTGTAGGGTAGAAATAAGCACCAGCCCTGGAAACAAATCGAAGGTGAAATGTGCCCTCATTAGGTCCTAGTTATTGCACTTTACAGTTCTTCTCTGAGCCTTTGAATCAAATTCTGTATGTATTTTTCTGTTAAATTCTAGGTTGTGATAAATAATGGGGAATAAGAGCTGGGACTGATCAGGAGTTTTGAACTCAGACCCCTTCTGTTAACTATAACAGCAGGACAAGAGAACCTGGAAGTTTGGAAGAAGTGTGTGACAGTGTCCCGGTATTGCTCATTTGAGCGGGTGTAATATTGTAAGAAGACTGTTGAGACAGCAACATCAGAGCTTTAGCTAGAATGTGTGTTTAAAGGCTGTGGAATGAAAGAAATAGGGCAATATATAGGAGAATGGCTTAATAGTTTACTGGTTTCATCCAGAGGAAGAGGTCTTATTTGCTCCCTGTGGAGGTTTTGCTGTGATTTGTGCCCTGGAGGGATAGGCAGCCATTGGCTTTTCTCCTTCACCTTTTGCCTGTGAGTTTTTTTCCTCTCCTCAGCTGCCAGTCAGCTTACTTTGCACAGTCCTCATAGTCTTTAAATATATAGGCAATCATTTATCCATAGGCTTACTTTATATTGGTATTTTTGTTTCTGCTATCTCAGCTTGTTCAGCGATCTTTGTCACTATGAAAACGAGAGTCAATAAAAATGAACGGAAATGAATTAAACTGAATTGAATTTGGAAAAACCAGATCTCAAGATTATTAGAGCAATTACAGTTTTCCAATATCAACGGTAAATAGTGCATATTCATCCGTTATCAATAACTGCTTGTCCAATGCATGATTGCGGTGGTGCAGAGACTGTTCCAGAAGAATATCACATAAGAAGGGGATACACCCTGGAAGGGATCCCAGTCCATCAAAAGACAATCTATTACACATTAGAGGCAATATAGAGTGAGCAATTCTTCTGAAATGCATCTGCTTGGACTGTGGGAGGAATGCCACAGGAACACTGGCAGAACTTGCAAACTTGCACAAACTCAGCTGGATTCAAACCTATGTTGAAACCCACAGCATAGGAGGTGTGAGGCCAGCACTACCTGCTGTGCCACTTACAGTCATTCCTTGGTATCCAAATCTAATTTGTCTCTGAAAATGCATAGAATGCCATATTTTTTTGGATACCAACTGTCTATTTCCCACTGTTTCAGTTGGGGGAAAATAAATAAATGAAGTGCTCCCAACCCATACAACTATATAGCTATGAACCTGTCTTTGTTTCACGTAGCAGCCGGCACTTGAATAAATAGGTTTATTTTTTAAAAAAACAAAATGCGCAGTAAACGTGGTGATGAGGCAGACACGCTTTCAGACAAAGCGAAACAGACGGAAACAGCTGATAACACCTGTGCAGGATGTCTAGCTTTGGATAAATTCATGACAGAACACAATAGAGTTTATTACAATACATACAGTATTATTTTATTACAACACACTATATGCTACTGTACAGTGTTTATTTGCAAACTTTTTAATTTACTTAAATTTTAATTCACATTTTGATTTTTTTTTACTATGGTTAAGCTTTGGATAAACATTTGTTACATCAAAATTTTCCATTTAAATACTGATTTATAGGTATTAATTTTCAAGAACCAGTATAGCGAAATTTCAGAAGCAGAGGAACTGCTGTTTAAAGATTGAGACAAATCTGAAGCGCTGCTCACTGTAAATAAACCACTGCTGATATAAGATTGTGAGGAGGCACATTAATGTCCTACAACAAAGCATGTAACCATTTTGTTATTTACCAGATGTGCTGCACTGCTCAATTATTTTATTAGATGCATTTTCAATCAATAAATGAATTTCCATATTGCGGTCTGGTTGAAGTATTAATTCATATCCTCTGGCCTGCGCAGTCAAAGAATCAATCCTGACATGTTTGCTTGCCAGCCGAGTTTAGCCGGTGTTTTCCAGCAGTTTCTAAGCGATAGCATCACCCAAGTTTACTTTGACAAACCTCAAACACCTTGGCCTCTGAGTAACCTCGACATTTCAAACTCGAAGCCCAGCGTCTGCATACATAAATCGCTTGACATGTTGAGATTCCCAGAGTTTAAGCGAACCCATATCTATTATTTATTATTTCGTCATTGATTTACAGAGCCAGACTCTATGGGAAAGAATGCATAACTTGTAGGTTATGATATTTTTTTCACCCCCCAGCTGTGACCATCACCTCTGTCCTGATGCATTAGAGCACCGACATTTAAAAGAGGACGGTAGAGGACATATGAAGCTGTGGTTCACAATTACGTTCAGTCAGAAATCAGTCGATTCTTTAAGTGAAAAACATGCAAACATTTAAATTAATTTGTGGAAATGCTGCAGCTGCGTGGGATCCAAGAAGATTAAATCCAGGCATAAAGCTGACAAAATATCAAATATCCGATCAGCAGACGCCTTTCGTGTGGAGGGTTGTAATCTCAGCAAGGCAAGAAGGTCGGCCTTTGCAACAGATAACAAGCAAAGTCGCCCGAGTTCAGTCCCAGTCTGTCTTCTACACAGAGCACAGCTACAGCGCACTGCCAATGAGGGCATCTGTAGCTACTGCTTTAACCACCCGACAAGTTGTACGTCAACACTTTTTCTTTGTGATGGGGGGCACACAGCCAATATATGCAGCCAATACAAAGACATAATCTGAATACCTCGGGGACAAAAGGAAAATCGCTCTGTAAGAACAGAGTGGAGCAACAGGAAAACACCGGTGAAAGACGACCACACGGACGGCGAAATAAAGGACTTTCGGGTTTTCGGCCCAAAGTTATTACAGCAAAGCGAGGCTGATGACTAGTTTGTTCTCGTTCTCACATTATCTGAGGCGAAGCTTTAAAGAGCACTGGTGTCATTGTATGCCCAAGGCTGTTAGTTACCATAGTCACCAATGTCATGATATCCCCCATCAGAACAAGACACTCTTTTATGGTAGCGGCTCATTTGTTTCCAGCAATTTTGTTATATGCGTAATGTAGCTGGCAAAAAAAATGGTAAAAAAACGGAGAGGTTCAATTAAGTGGTTATGAATATTTCATGGCGTGTGTCTGTTGTTCTTTCATGCGCAACTCCATGTGAACAAAAGGAGTTCTGCTAAGACAAAGGCAACAAGCAGACGTATCACACAGCCAAGGCCATCTGCCACTGACAAGGCCCCATCTCCCTACGAGAGCTGTTAGTGAATACCTTCCTCAAATATACTAGAACTTCATAAACTTTCTAAACTAACAGTGTAGTGGCTTCATCTTAATACACACTCATGTGTCTCTGGTCTCTGCCGGACCCGAGATGCTACCGTTGCCACTAAGTATGCATTTTTTTCATCACAAACTTTATAATACATATTCTGCTGTGTATTCTGAATGCATATATATTTCAACTGTTCAATCTATTCATAGCAAATGGAGAACTTAGGATAAGGGATTTGGAGTAAAAGTCCATCCTTGGTGATCAGCCAGGTGGTTTTCAGGGCAGGAATTGTGTAGAATTGCTGTGTTGTTGCCTGCTTCTACACATATCTTTGGACTGTGTGAGGAGACCTGCGCATACACAAGGAGAACGTAGAAACTTTCAAAAAAGTGAGCAGGATTCAAACCCAAGCCTTAAGACTTTAACGTGAAACATTTTGAAAACCGAACTCTACAAATGAAACGTTTAGCTTTGCCCCTCAGATGTCCACCTCTCTTCAGGACCAACAAAGATGACTTACAAGTGGGGAATGAAATTTTAAGCTTGCCCCCCCCCCCACACACACACACACACACATTTTAGGGTCACCAATCTGCCTGAAACACACATCCTCGGACTGTGGGAGGAAACCCACTGGTAATGGCAGGATTAGTAAGCCACATCACGGCGGGGGTGCACACTAACATTCAGAGGACTGCAACTCTTCAGACCTCGGACATCTGCATTTCTTAAGCCTTTTATCCAAAATCACCACAATTCTAGTTATTGGTCACGTGAGAAAGGAAAAATAAAATTTATCTGCAATTTTCCAGAGAACTTTCTGCACACTTCCCACAGCAATGAGCAATGTGACAATAGAATGCACTGCTTCTTTTTTAAGAAGCGGTACCTGTTTCACGATGGCAGACATTACACTTATTGCTTGAACATAATGGAGTCTCATAAAATGTAAATCAACGGAAGAGTCATTTATGATAACACCTTCAAATTAATTACCTGTACATTTATTCAAATCGAAAGTGCTTGGAGGAAGGAATGAGGGTATATCAATTTCATTCTAGCAAACAGTAGAGATGTGCTTTTAAACTTTAAATTTCATACCTTCATAAAGGAGCCATGTCTATTACCCATATCCACTCACTCACTCACTCACTCAATTTTATTAACTGCTTGTCCTTTCCAGGTGGTCCAGAGCCCACCGACCCAATACACACGCACACACAATTCAGTCACCAATCCGCCTGAAACACATATGCTTGGACTGTGTGAGAAAACCCACACAGAGGAGAACGTGCAAACTCCAGCCCAGACACAGTGAGGTGGCAGTGCTGTCGACAACCAAAACGGTCAATAGATAAATGACCAAAGCAACATTTTAACAACACTGGGTTCAAACGCTTGCAGAACTATCACCGTCTTACGTCATTTAACTAAACCAAAAACTGTATAAGTATCTGGCCGGATCTCCGCTTTTGGTGGGGATCACACACACACACACACACGCACACACACACATCGACGGACAAATATTTTGATTTATGATTGCTTTTTATTACTGAGATCCATGACTGGTGTCATGGAAAGAGATAAATTCTCGACTCGGTGACTAACACGACAATTATATACGCACCCAGAGGAATCCAGGGCGATTATCTTTGAGAGCAAGAGGCATGTTTTGCAGAAGTTTTATGAGAAAGATACCAAACAAAAGTGCCACCATTTCCACTTATTACCATCCGGTGCAGTGAAGCCCATGCAAACTAACCCCGTGCTCAGTGGGACTTGGGGGAGGTGATGAAATGAGATTGCAGGGATAGTAGGATTTTTCCTCACAAAATATTTTACAAAACCCGCTTCCCTCGAAAAGACCTCCACACAATTGCTCCAACCCTCCCCCCACAGTGCGGCATGCAGTTCCCATTCTCCATCATTTTGAGATCGCTTCTCTGCTGGGAAGTTCACGTGAAGCAGCTACCAGAAACATCACCTTGGATGTTGCGGTGAAGTTTAATTTTTTTAAAAGTCTGTGCAAAATTTTACCGAAGGCAAAGGGTCAGACTGCGCTCGAATTAGGGAAAGTATTCGCAGGCAGTCAGACATTCACCCCGAGGCTGAAATGACTTGGAAAACATTCTTTCGGTCCCAGTTCACCACTCTCAGATCTTTATGGTACGTAGCAGTGTTGCTGACTGGAGGGTAATAACTGCATTACGGCTTCTTTTATACCAACCGAGTCAGTCCTCAAACTTGGTATAATCAGCCTTCTGAAACTCCTGGGTGGATTTATATCCCTGTGATGTGAAAACTGTGAGAAGACCCATTGGATTATCCAGCGGAAACCTAGCAGATAGTGGTATACAGCAGCAATAAATCACGGTGGAAAAAACAACGTAACAGGAATGACAACACAAAAAAATACGTTTCACTAAAGTAAGACCTGTGCCGTATTTCCACTGGGGGGACCCTGGTTTTGAGTGTATAAGATGTGCTGTACAGTGTACCACACACCACCTCATCATAAAACCACAAGAGCCACAAGTTTGCTGGCAGTTTGTTTGTCGCTTCAAAGTCACCAGAAGTCACTGAAGTCACTAAATCTGTTTTGTTCGGGTGCATTTTGCCAGCTGGGCCTCCAAACACCAGCCGCATTCAGTCAGCCGCAGGAAGAAATTTTTGGAAACAGCCAAAGAAAATTAAAAATAAATAAATAAAGCAAAAATTATTCTTATTATTTTTCAAAAAATTCCCGAGACGACCATTGACAAGACGAGGAAGCGGCGTGCGCGCTTTTTCATTCGGGGCCCTCCACTTACAATCACAATGTAGACGTTCCTTGATTTATAACACTTTAAGGAGTGAATATTTTGGGGCGTAATAACGGACAAGCACCTCGATTTGGTCGCAGGGTAGGTTCTGTGCAAATCTCACATTTAGCTATGATTTAACAAAAATCCTTTAATGTTTTTAAATGAACACATACATTAAATTTGAGCTACATTAAAATTGAAATGAAGCCCCTATGTTTCAAAACAAAAGACTGATTTATCTCACAAACAAGCAGGACTTTTGCCGTCCTGCAGTCGCAGGAGACACGAGCTGTAAACAGTGTGGAAGTGACTTGAATCGATCCGGTTCCACAGTCCCGTTTTGTCTGGAGGGCTTTTTACCTCCTCTAATGGCTGCAGGTGGAAAGACGGCTCTCAAGTTCTGAAAAGGGATACACGGACAAAACAAAATTAAAAACCGAACGGAAGAAGAAACTTGGTGTCTTTGAAATTTTGTTAAGTCGTACCAGGCCTGAGAATGCAGCAAATGAAGTAGTTTTGGTGGCTTTACGAAATCTTTCTCTCCTTTACGGTCCAAACTTTTAAGGACAAATATAACGTTCTACATTTAGGCATCGTAAATTCAACTTAACATCAAAGACCACCAAAGCGCATTTATGAAATGAAAAACACAGACAAGGACGATCATTTTGAACTCATTTTGTGCGTTTGACCTGCCTCAGGGCGATCCTTAAAGTAAAACAATTTGTCTTATCGTGTGACATAAAGGATTCCATTATGGTTCTGCGGCTGTGACAGCTGCTGGCGAGGAAAAAAAAAAAAAAATCGCAGCTCAAGTGATGGGCAGAGATGTCAAGCAAATTAATAAGTTCTCAGAGGTGAGATGCAGTGTTTGGAAAATGGATCTGTCCCTTTCGGCAAGAACAAATTTTATCCATATTTTAGGGACATTTGTTACAAACAAGCTGTCAAAGGCGTGTGTTTTCCCACGGAGAAGGTGAGGAAATCTTATTTAACTTGTTTAATCACCACAACCACAAAATAAACTCCACAATTACCTTTCAGTCCAAACATAGGTACAGATAAGGAAGAAGACAAAGAGATTTCAGGATAAACTATTGCTCCTGCAGCTATGTGATGTTTTCCTATAAAGAAGCTATTTATAAACCCCACGGGGAGAGCGGCACAGATTAACTGGCAATACTGTGACTCCACAGCCATGGCATTTAATATAGAACTAAGCTAATTTTAAACTCTGTTCCCCCCACACTTCTATTCCAGGTATTTTCCCCATCTATATCATAAGAAGAACACAAATACAAGATTAAATTAGGGTCTGCTGGGCGATTAAGCCACCAGTCTCCGTGGGACACTGTAAAAATTCTGGCTTAATTCCTGTTTAAAAGGGAAGGGTCCCGGGAATAAAAGCAGGGGTCCGTAATTGGTTTTTGATCCGCTGTGCTAAAGGCCTGAGGTGAGGCCTCTGAGCACAAGTTTAAACTATTAAAATCAGGTCTAATATGTCACTTTTTTTTGGCAAACCGCAATAGGAAACAAGTTCTCGTGCTACTTCCAACTGCAGCCTCCACGCGAGAAGTGAGAGTTTGCTAGTTTTATGCATTTAATAATACATGTCAGATCTGCTAGTGCAAATAATGGTGCGGGTCGTATGTTTTTTTTTTTGTTTTTTGTTAAAGATTGTTCACCATATGATTTCAGAAGTACCTCAATCTGTGGGGTAGAACCATCAGTAGCAAGACCTCCAATATTGCCGTTTCATGATAGCGCTCTTTCATTTTCTTTTGACTCATTTCTCAGATTAGTAAAAAAAAAATTGAAAAGGTTCAACAAAAATTTTGGAGTTTTGCATTCCTTATCCAAAAGTTGGCTGTTTTCTCTGGTTATTTGCTATTATTGAAGGTATGACTAATCTATTATGCATTATGCCGCACATGTGCAGTTTTCAAGCCCCATTGATACAATATACTGTATTAATGATCTCTTACAGCACTGATTCGTGAGGCTCCATTTCTCAGGGACACATCCAGAGCCCTAATCGTGGTATTATTGTACTCCATTAAACCTCTTGTTGGCCAGAGAGCTGCTTTACGCAACAGATTCCGTAATCGGCAGGATTTAGCGGGTTTGCCAAAGAAGGGTCGGAGTCCCGCAGTAACTCCTAAAGTGGCGATGCTGTTGTGGTGAGGGGAGGGGAATAAATCAATACTAGCAGTTTGTTAGCCCAAAAAATTTTACCCGCTTGTACATGTTATTTCGTTCACAGAATGGGACCGCTTTTGGCCTGACTTCAGACTTTTCGGTTTTGACATTAGCTCTTAGAAGACTTTAACCAAGATGGTCCATTATAGTCATTGCTATTATTATTATTATTATTTCTAGCTTAGCCAATTCTCCCACTCAAAGCCACCCAGAGTCGCAGGATATTTTCGCTGGAGCCGTTCTGTTCGACTTTCTCACTCCAAGGTGCCGGAGCAGGAACAAATAATGTTACAAGGTGATGTTATTAACTGCTAATGTACTTAATGTCAGCGTTCAGTTTCCCCCAGTGCATCGTCCCTGCGAGTTATGGACCAGGGCTTCAAGCTCAACTGTAAGGATTGCTTATTTACTTTATATATAGTACAACTAAATGCAGAGTGCATGAAATTAAAATAAAAAAGTGCTTCAAAGGCAGCACGAGCAACCCAGGAGGCAGGACCGTGGACTCGCCGAAGGACCAGGCTTTGGACAGAGCTGCCTTCTCTCTTGCTTCTGGCACGAAGAAGGACCTGTTAATATTATTCATCCTGAACGGGTTAGGGTTAGGGTTAGTATAACAATGAAGAAAACCTTTTCTGACCTGCTTGTGACTTCCTGGGAATAACCATGAAATCTGTGCAACTTTCAGTCTGATGCAGGCTGTCATTGTGACTGAGCGATGTCACTACGCAGAACTGGGTGTCTGTCACACACTCTCACACACTTTCTCCAGGTGTAATTGGTGCTCATTGCCAACGTTTCTAATTCTTCTACGTTACGCTGCTTCTACTGCTGACACCTTGTCGATAGTTGCAGCAGCATTTGCTGCAAGCCTCTTAAATATCAGCAAAGAGCTAACTGAACGTCTGTTAATCTGACACTCAACAAGGCCTAACTTCAGATAGCAAAGTTGTTGGCTTTGCTGTGCTTGGGATAACCCATGGGTACGGCCAACAGCACGATCAGAGGATCTTAGAAATGTGCCGGACAACATCACTCCCCACAGCCCAGCAAGACATCCATCTCTGCTCATCCACTGCTGCTCATGCACGACTAGTTCAATACTGGAGGGTGATAAGAAAGCAAACAAACAAACAAACAAACAATCCTTTTAATTCAAATTTTAATGCAAATTTTGCCGCTGCACAAAAGAGAAAACAAACTGTATCAAAAAAACAGTAAATAAACAGAATTAATTCAAGTCACAGCATCTACAGAACCTGCCCTTCTAATGGGATTTTGTGGCATAATTTTGGCACATCGTGGTTCTTAGTTTTGGCTCTGATGTGGTGAAATGAGCTCCTTCTCTGCCTCAGAACTTCTGATTTCCCTTCCAGGTTTCAAGATGGGCCTCAAAATGCATCTCTTTTGGAACCACGTCTCTGCTCATCTCCTATCTGCTGCATAAACTTTCATCGTCCATCATGACGCTCCTGAACAGACAGCAGCGAAATGCGCAGTCTGCCATCTATAGCTTGACTTTGCCTGCTGTAAAATCACCTTTTTTTCCCGAGTTGTGCATCACCTTTGAGAACAGCTTCTGATAAATGAAAAATTGCGACCGTCCAGATGCAAGCACTGTTAACCACCATCCTGCTTGGAAAATCACTCCCCTTACATGGCCAGAACTGCACAGAAATAAAGAGACAGAGGAAATTGAATTCCCAGGCCAAACCAGCTTCTACGTTCAGAATGTTCTCTGTTCTTTGCTGAAGTGTGCACTAAAGCAAAGATGAATTACAACAAAGGAAAAAAAAAACAAATCATAAAAAACACTCTCAACAGCAAACCAATGTCTTTTACTGGCGCCCGAGCAAGACAGTTTTATCTTTACTCATTTATTTCTTTGTTTTGCTATAAACTAAGAAGTTGTGATTTTTTTTATTCCAAGATAAAGGAGAATGGACTTGAAAAAAATGCACTGCATGTTCAGTCTGCGTGGGCCTTTGACATCCAAGAGGCACCCAGGACAGTCCTGTTGGAAACTGGAGAGCCAGTCCAAGCTGAGACTCATGAAAACATAGCAGAAAATATTATGGATCTACAGAATCCATGAAGCCCACTTCCCCCCAGAACATAACTGCCCTCAGCAGATGAACCTGCTGCTGGGGGAACTTTGAGGTCTCCAAAACCAAATATCTTCAAGTTGTGAAACAGTCTTGTGTGCTGTGTGTGTTTATCCTGGCCTTATATTGAAAACATATGGATCTACTGCATCTAGCAAAATTATCAGTGCAATTGGTTGCTGGTGCGGAGATATTGAACTTGAAAATCTGCAATCTGTGATCTGACGCAGTTTATGTGGATTTCCAAAAGCTGCATTTGAAATTCAGGACAAAGTTTGCATGTTGTATTACCCTGTTTGTAGACTTAAAGGGAAACTCTAACGTGGCTGTAAAGACATTTTCGTAATTTGTCGCAAAATTTCTAAAAACATTTTTTCCCCTGTTGGAAAAAAAATGCAGGAGATTTTCTCTACTGATCTTCAACAGATTCTTGACATCAGTGCTTCATGTGTCCTGAACACAAGATGATTGATAGTAAAGTGGACTCAAGTGAGTTGAGTGAGTTGAAGCAGGGGGCGAAGGGGACGTTCTGCGAAGACCACCGGATTTGAATGCGATGAACAAACGATGAGTGAGGGGCTTGGAGGACCAGACGACACAGAAGACGGGGTGGGATGAGGACTTGAGGGCCACAGAAGGGATGTCGAACAGACAAGCAGAGGGTAGGTTAAGGATGGGAGGAAACATGGAGCTGAACAAACTCAAGGAAGGCAGACAGAAATGATCTATAGCAGTGACTGAGGATCCACGAAGCTCACTGCCAGACAGCTTCTATTTAAAACCAGTCCTAATGGCAAGACTAAGGATAGGAGGGGAAGGGTTGTTAGGTAGTTGAGGTTGAGGACCCCAGTTAGTTGACTGGGGTTTTACTTCCAGGGGTTGTGACCCATGTGTCTTCAACAACCTCATGGGTCAAGATGGAGCTATACAAATATTACACACTGATATTATTGCACTTATGGATTGTTGAACATATTGTACCAAAAAGCATAGCTTCATTCTTAAAGACTCCCCTTACAGCCAAAGGGTGTAGGTTTGAATGCCCACTGCAGCTGTAGTCCAGTTAAGCGCTTCACTAAAAATCAAGCAGTTTTATAAATGAATAAATAGCTACAGTTATTTTTGCGTGTAATAATATTGTTATAGGAATCAGCTAAATTAATACGTGGAAAGGCCATAAACTTTGGGTCACACTTATAAGAGAACAATTAGTTCTGTAAAGCCAGGGAGCTATATTTTTCTCTTATGTCTACAAGCACACAGCATTTATTTATTTATTTGGTTTAAAAAAAAATCTTATTTATGGAGATCCATTCAGACATAAATCGTCACACAGCAAATCAGATTAAAAAAGAAATTAATTTTCCCCAGAGCCAGGACTTCAGTGAGGTTCTTATCAATTTTTTATGGACCTTAAAGCACAGATCAGTGACCTGCTTGTCATCTCTGGTTGTATTTATTGCTAAATAACTTAGTTTTCTTTTTAAACACGTGTTTCCGTATAAAATGGTTTTTAATCTCAAGACATTTTTTTTTTTTTGCTTCCATATTTATTTACTTGAAAATATGTCAGGAGACCCATGTTATTGGGCAGTTGTGCTGATGCCACTATATAATATCTGGACTTATTCCTTCATATATTGAGAGACACAAGCGTTGTGTAATGTTTTTCAAATACAGTAAAATCCCATACCATTCTGATGCCAAATTAACACCATATCTAAAATCTACACTGCAAAACCTCATTCCTCGGCTTAAAAGGACATATTGGAGTAGGAGGCCACGTAAAACTAGCAGCAGCCAGATAGAAGATTTCTCTCGTGTTCTGTCGCATAGCAATCCGGTGCATCTGGATATTCTTTGCACGAGTTGACTGTGTTTTAGATGAATTTCAAACCATAATGTTTATTAACTGCAGAATTTTTCCTCTCAAAGAGTCGGTCGAGTTGCTCAGTTGATGGCCGGAACAGCGAGAGAGGTGAGAGTTTAAATAAGTCGGATCCTGGTCTTACGGTGGTTCTGCAAACTGACCGAGAGTTTGTGAAACCCGAAAAGGAGAACGTTTGTCTTGCAGGGGTGGTCCATGTTTCCTGACAGTGGGCTGTGTCCCCAGAGAACGGCCTGTGCTGTGGACTGACACGGGACAGACGAATCGGCCCCTGGGCAGGTAAGAAGGTTACCCCCGCGGCGCTCAGAAGGTGGGCTGATTTCCGCCAGCTGCCCTCCTTCCACCAGGTGTTCTTTATCCTCATAAAAATAACCACTGCCATGATTTTTTTTGGGACTGGAAGATGGCATTTTTACAACCTAAAAATAAAGTTAAATAAATATCACATATATTCGGCGTGCTGGCTTCTTTCCTTTCTTCCGCCGATTTTCTTATAAAATACTCACTTAGCTGATATTTTTCTTTTTATTCAAAAGTGACTTACAGCCCATTTGACCCATTTAAACAGCTGGGTATTTTTGCCAGAGAATTTCAACGTGAGCACTTCGCTCAAGGGTACTGTGACAGGAGTGGTCAGCGGGGCTTCAAGTGGAAACTCTGGGGTTAGAAGGCCACGTCCTTAGCTGCTACGCCACCTTCTGCCCTTTCAGGAAGAGAATGAGTTGTTGTCATGACTCGCCTCCGTTTTATAACTTGCTTTTCTGCTCACAAGTTCAGCTGGTGAGCCTCAGAAGCGGAGTAGAAGGACATTCTGGAACGGCGGTGAATTAATCCATTGAAATTTTTTCATCAAAATCAGTTTTCAAGTAGAATTTTCATCGAGAGCAGTGGCTTGCATTTTGGTGGCAGATGGAAGGAAAAAAAACACAAATCCAATCCTAGCATTTTTACATGGCTTTAAATGCAGCAAAGGATTTGTGAATTGCAATATATGTGGAGAACTTTATATATATGTTCAATTGCGTTGCATTGGATAGCATTTTTGGCTGCTTTTCAGCCGAAGCCGGGCGCTGTGAAGGCAGCACGCGAGCGTTTCGTCATCGCAGCTCAGGGGAGATTCTTCTCGATTCTTCTCAGAGCTTCGTGATCTGATCTTTATTCCAAGCTGAGATGCAGACACTGTTAACATTTTTCACCCCAAGTCCCAGCGTTCTCAGTGAAGAGCTATCTGGTTATGGTACATTTTTCACGTACATGCTGTATATGCGTTGTGACAAATGCGCTATTATGTTGAAGAGTTTTCCCCGAACGGCTTAACAGGAAACAATGTGCATAAATGCACATTTTATTTTTGATGCAACAATTCTTGGGCAAAGTAGGCAAAGCTGGTTTTCAGTTCTCAGTCTCAGACGTACTTTTTCCAGTCAACGCATTACTTTAACCTCCTGATATCTGCATGTTTTTTTTTTTTCATTGAATTGACCATTCTTTAAAATCTCGGCCAATATATGGAGCCAAATTAATTGTTTTTTATAATTAGTTTTCGTTGATTAAAAAATGTACCTTAAAACTTTAAGAAACATGTTAGTAATACAACCATTTAACAGAAGTAGAGGCTTTATACCTCCAAAAGGACACATGTTCAAATCCCTCTTCTCACTTTACCATTAAAGATAATAATGACCCTGAATTATAAATCAATAAATTGTCAACTAATACAAAGATTAAGCAAACATTAAGTAGCAAAAACTGATAAATGACGGACAGCTGCTTAGCATACAAATGCAAAACTGTAAGTTGCTGTGCTGAAAAGTGCTGGTTAAATGGATGACAAAAAAATAGGAATACCTTCATGTTCAGATGTTGGGTTGAAGCCAACTAAGTCTGCGTGTAGTTTGCATCTTCTCCTCTGTCTGACTGGCTGTCCTGCAGGTGCTCTGGTTCCCTCCCATGGTCCAAAGAGATCATTGACCGTAATGTGGGGTGATGCATTGTTCGTAGCCTCCAACCTGTTGTTCCGGGACAGGCCACGCTTCCTGAAAGCAAGTGAGAAGTATGCCCAGAGAATGTCATACTATTTTAATCATTTGGTAATCATTTAAATCCTTGAGACAAACTCAACAGAATATAAAAGCAGTAACCTGTCAGCAGTATGAATAGTATACAGTATAACTGCTGCGCGTAACAAAAACGGTGATTCAGATCTTTCACAACAGACAGAGTGACCGCTATTCTCTAGTGATTTTTACATGAGAAAGACCTGAGATGAGAGCATCTACGTTTTTAGAAAGACACACAGCAAAATCATGTTTTCCTTGAACAAGTAGCTGTGAGAATTCACCATCTGCCCTTCGTCTTCTGACTATCGCACAGTTCCAAGTTAAAACAAAAATGCTGTCATTCAGCTCTCCTCGACTATTAATTACCTCCCCTTCCAGAAAGGACACAACTTTTAACTGGAGGATGAACCATTGTGTGCTACTATTGTGCAGAATCCAAGCTTGTCAAGCTCTTGGGCTGAAGCAGGAAATGGAAAAGGTTCTGTTTGACGCGGGTGATTATTTTTGTGCTCGAAGGCGGTTCAGCTTAACATCGGTGATGCCAGCGTGCTCTGTGTCGGCTCCGCGCTCCGCACGCCCACCTGTCTTCAGGCCGGGCAGGATCTCGATTAACAAGAGCCACTCGTCCCGGTCTGCCTTGGCTGCACGCGCCGTGGAGAAGGCTGACAGCCACCGCCGAAAACCAATTCAAATTAAAGAGTTAACCCTTGTCCGACTTACAGATCGATGCCTTCCATTCCCAAGATGGCTCGAGAGGTGCTGCTCTGTTTACCAAATAATAATGCAAAGCTTGGGAAGGCCACGAAGAGGGCTTTGTTGACACTCTTCAACTTCCCGTCGATCTTTTTTGCACCAGATTGCTGCTTTGGCACTAGGCAGAGGGTCTCAACCAATGGACGTGGTGTCGACCTGCGCAGGGAGCCACGATAGCAGCATATGCCAGAGGGGTTGTGCGGTGCCATGGGGTGTTGGCGAACAGGATAAGCCTTTTAATGACCTGGATGAAGGACAAGCTTGTGGATTACAGCTGCTCACAAAGCTTGCTGGTGACTGGAGAGGGCAGCCTGCCATTGCCAAAGTCAAGGGAGACAGCATGGTTTCGCATATTTGTCGGATAATCTGGATAAACCCCGGAGTGGACCCCTTCGGGGATTTCTGTCCATGCCAGTATGTCATTTCCATTGGCAGGGAAATAATAACAGTGTCATTTGCTAATACCCCGAAACAAAGGTTTTGCCGTTCTGTTGGTATTTGCAATAAATACGGTATTGAGCGTTCTTTGCCAAATCCCAAGGAAATACAGGCCACTTTAGAGAAGCAACTGACATCGTATGGCTTTAATTAGCCGGTACTTAAGCCTGGGT
The DNA here is from genome assembly GCA_900497675.1 of Arapaima gigas. Taxonomy (NCBI): domain Eukaryota; kingdom Metazoa; phylum Chordata; class Actinopteri; order Osteoglossiformes; family Osteoglossidae; genus Arapaima; species Arapaima gigas. The sequence goes on along the minus strand of UFQX01000827.1, from coordinate 28,702 downwards.
TTGTAAAGCCTCTGGGGATGCGAGTCTGGTCTCCGGCGTTTTCACTTCATCTTAAACTCTATGTCAGGCATCTGAGGAGCAGATGATCCCCTCCGTGTTGTTGAAATGGATGTCAAAACAGAGCAAAGCCGTCAGAGGTTTCCTTCCTCCCCTGGCTGCTAAAAAAGATTTAATTAAAGACGAAATGAGGCGACGCGCCGATGTGACCGAGGTGTAACTTCGTGGGCTAAATTAAATTAAACGTAATCTAATTCAATCCCAGGAACAGAAGGAAGCACGAGCCGAACGTCTCCCTGTCCCTCTTCACTCCCGCTGCTCCCGAAGGGTGGCTGACTAGGTTGGCAGCGCTAACTTCCCTTAGTCTCTGCCGGGGTGCGGGTGGTGGAAGGGACTGCGAAAGGCAGGTACACCAGGTAAACTGTACCTTGAGGGTCTTAAAGCTGAGCTTTGAGAGCCATTTAATATGACTAGCGGAACAACTTAACGCCACAGATGAAAATTATTGCAGCAGTTTAAGCCAAAAGAAGGAAAACTATCTAAACAGATGTGGGACCGTTTTGGAACCATTTCCTTTCTCCACGGGGCAATCTTTACGTTCATTCGAGTGAACGCGAGATAAAACTTTACTGACGTAGAGGTATTACACACAAAACATGAACGATGGCCTAAATGTCCTCTTTAGCTGCTGCTACTTGGAAACGTGCGTTTTATTTCAAAATAAACACAACCGAGCTCGGAAATATATGTGAAAAATGCAGCAGTGACAAAACCATTATAATTCATCAGTCAGACAAGTTACTAGGTGCACTCACCATGTTTGATGCATATCTTTCGATTTACACGGGCAATTTCGTTTTAGTGGAGTTACCTGCAGTGAGCAGTTACCTCGTGATGGATATAACACTCCTGAAGGTTGCCAGCGTCGTACAGAAAGATTAAACTATACAACGTTTTCTAAAGTCAGTATTTGACCATTACGGATCTGATAAGTTTTCCAGTTAATGAGATCGGTGCAATTTTTTTATTATGGAAATTTACTATCTTTACATAAGCGGAAATAACCGTGAGCGTCCAGATAATTTGGAGGCTGATTTGCCAAAAATCCGTCCTTAAAATGTCAAAAATACATTATAATGGAGGAAATAATTAAACAAATTGCACTTACTTTTTGCCTGCCTCATTCATCATCATCAGATCCGCCCCACAAGGCCTGCACCCCCCGTCTTGTCCTCTGTGCGCTGTGATTTATTCTGCTGCTTTGTCTGTCAGCATCCATTACAACACCTGTGTCACCCGGACGTCCAACAAAGGGCGATCTCTGTCTCATTTTTTCTCGGGGCTGCTAGGCTCTCCACGGAAGGTTCGAGTTCAGTCATTTCAAATAATGGGTTCTCCGTTTGGATCCTCCAAAGCTCTTCCCAAGGTAACACAGTCAGGGGATTGTGTGCAGTGCATTGTGTATGTGATGAGTTTTGTGCGGAAAATCCACAACTCGTATTCAGGAGCAAATATGAACACAGTGAGCCAGAGGAGTGCTATCAAGTGTGAAACATAAGATACCATAAGCCAATATCCAACTACATGAATCCAATATGAAATCAGGCCGCAGTGCTAGATACCGAGTATAAAGCCAGGGACACTGTGCAGTTGGTGAAGCTGTTGCCATTCAAGGAAAACCCTTCAACAGAAAGCTGTATTTGTCTCAATGAAAGGATATACAGTACTGTGCAAAAGTGTTAGTCGTGCAAAACTGCAGTTTTAGGTGTGCAACTTCTATGCGTGTTGAAAAGTACAGGTAGATTCTTATCTACCATCAGGGAGGTTTCTGGTTGGTCCCAAATTCATTCTACAGCCTGAGAATGACCTCAAACACCCAATCTCAGTCATACACAACTATCTTCAGCAACAGATGGTATGGTCCCCACAGAGCCCTGATCTCAACATGATCAAGTCAGTCTGGGAGGACATGCAGAGACAGTCAAAGTCTGCAGAAGAACTGTGGCCAGTTCCTCAAAATGTTTGGAAGAACCTACCAACCTCCACCTTAAACTGCATGCAAGTTTGCATAAGAGAACTGATGCTGTTTTAAAGGCAAAGGGTGGTCCCACCAAATATTGATCTGATTGAGGTTTTTTTTGTCTACTGCACTTTTTAGAAGGTTTATTGATTGATAAGTATTCATGGCATTATTTTTGGAACCATCCTTGCTTTATAGCATTTTTCCCACTACTTTTGCACAGTAGTGTATGTTTGACTCCAGGCCCATGCTGTGGCATGTTTAACACAAGTGCTTTCCTCAGATGCTTCCACCAAAAAAGCAGCTACACAAATTTCTAGACAGCTGTAACTAGCTTAGCATCAAATGTTCACATCATACTTTGCTTTGGAGAAAGAAATCAGTTAAATGAACAATCGAATGTAGAACATTAGCTGACCTACCCAGTACTGCCTGGGTCAGAAAGTGGAAAGATAAATACCAATAAGACATCATACATTATATAATCAACAAACTGTGTTAACATTTGAGTGGTTGCATTCAGTACATAGGTATTGTTGGTGCTGTTGAACATGCGGACATCACGGAGAGTGAGGTGCCAGTTGTGGTTTAGCAGAAAGGGGAAAAAGGAGTTTAGTAATAACAAAATATCTAAAACAGCAACTATACACGGTTAACTTCACCCTAACCCAGACTTTGTAACCCTTACGTTAGTCATCAATTTTATGCCTTCTTTCAGCAAACCTCCCAGCACCACTCCCCGGTGTCTGCATGTGTATGTGTGTGTTCACCTACAAAAAAAAGAAGAGCGAGAAGTGCATGTGTTTCAAATTTCATGGAATGGAATGGAAACCAAAGAGGAGCGTAAAGAAAAAATAAACCGCAATTTGTAGATACAGAGATAATGACTTAAAAGGTGTTGATTGATTTTAGACTTCCTTAAATGTCAACACTAATATTCCCAAATCTCATTCCCCATTTTCTTTAACTCTTCCTGTTATTTTTAAAATCAGGAAAGTTTTCGAAGGACTTTAAATTTGATGTATCACAGAGCAAGGTCAATGCAACTAGTACCTGAACTCTTAACCACTTGTGGTAGCTGCCTAACACTGCAGGTATCTTTAGTCTTGGGGTGTAAATGTAGATTTGTAGCCTGCCAGAGTCCCTGCAGTGTTTGGCTTCTCGATGGCTCATCCTTCCACTGTTCAAATAGCTGTCAAAACAGTCAGTAGCTGCGACAGCTTGAGGAAGGAAACGATCCCTCTGGAGAGTGAAGCTGAGCTCTGAGACCTCTCAGGGGAAGGAAAAGAGAAATAAAAAAACATGTGAAGAGAAGAAACCTACAAAGAACATGCCTTCCATTTGCCTTACAGTATGCTTGGCACTTCCATTCATGGCTGTGCTTTTGCAGCATGCCAGCGAGAGGAGCGAAGTGCCTGGCAAGGACTGGCAGAACATGTAGCCTTCAAACAGTGCTTCTTGGTTTCTGTAGCTCTCATGTTGACACAGACTCTGCAAAACACACACACACACACACACACACACACACACACACACACCTACACTGCATTCATATGGTCAGTATTGTCAAGGAATACTGTTTGTTTTGTCATTCCCAGTGGTATGGAGATGACAATCCTCAACCAACCCTAAGAGGCCATTTGCAGAAAAACACAGAGAAATATTCCCACCATATACAATCACATCTCCTAGACACACCTGACCATACACAATTCCCCCATAATTCCTCAGCGCATTGCTATCAATACCATACATTCCTATGCCTTCTTCCTATTCATCAAAAAAAAAAAATCCCAAGCGCTAAATTTCACGAATCACAGTTCATACATAAAATACACTGGATTTCACTTTAAGGTTAAGCATTAAAGTATCACTCTCACAGCCTTTCAAAGACATGAGCCACTGCACAAACTAATGGGGTATCTCTTGGGGCGCACTTTGCAATTATGTGGTCTCAAGCATCTTTTTTCTGTCTTATGCTTTCATCCATTTTTAGTCTGTTCTGATATCATTAGAGCTGCTAAAACAGTGCTTTTCCAGCAAATACATTGACCTACTTCACTGCAAAAGTCACGACAGCTTTTTCGCATCATTAGCAGGCAAGCAAAGCCTTGGTTAGTCTCAGGAACCACAGTGGTTAAAGACAAACCGACCTACAGCCAGATGGTTCAAGTTCTAGAAGGAGACTATGTGACTTGCGTTTGAGAGAAGAGCAACTTTGGCTAAATTTTCAGTTGTTGGATTGGTAAATCCTCTGTGTAGCCTGGGACACAAGCCTGGTGCCTCCATGAGACGTCGCACAGAGTTATTCAACCACAAACACATGGAAAAATGGCTGAGTCATCAGTCCACCTGAAACACCCAGAAGCTCAAAACTAAAACCCTGAGGAAACCAACCTGGGGGGGGGGGGCACGTGCAAACACCTCACCTACTAAGCTGGGTTTAAATCCAGGGCCAAACCCAAAAAAAATAAAAGGTGAGGAGAAATCTTTTTCCCACCTGTTCAGAACTATAGTTAACTGGTATGAAAATAAATAATTGCAGTGATTTTAGTTCTTGCCTCTCTGTATGTGCAAACAACTTTTTGCGTGGTTGTCGAGCCCGGAGGAACTTTGAACTTCTGCTGTTTTGCCCTTGACTTTCGGCACAGAAATTTTTATGACTCGAGACTTTCGATTTTCGTTTACAGACACCAGCTTGAACAGATCACTGAGCATCATCATTTCTACTGCACCCCAAAAGTACAGTTTCCTTTTCATGTACATATTTAGCACTCGCGATTCTGAGCACTTTTTAATTTACTATTTTAGCTTGTTTCTTCCCCCTCAAGTCAAAAATAGAACTCTTTCCTGCACCTTAACATATGGCCAATTATCTGGATACGTTCAGTTCGGGGGAAATGTGCTGCAATATGCAAAATCTGGCTTGAAAATGCTTTGCAGATGCTTTCTAGCCTAGCGAACAGGAAGATGATTCTGCTAAACAAGCTATAGTTCTTTGAGATCAAGCAAACACCTTGCGCCATTGTCTTCTTGCCTCTGCAACAGAGGAGCGTTAAACCTGTTCGCCTGAAAGTGCAAGTGAAAATATTTAAACACGTAAACATTTGTAATTTTTTTTACATGGGAGCCGTTAAAACCAGCTGTGACACCAGCACCACGTGCTGGGGGAGTTGAGGACCCCCTGCCATGATGATGAGGTCAGCACATCTGCACCTCATAAGGTGAGATCTTCTCCTTATTCAGCTTCTACTGTCTTACACCGTGTTGTCCACAGCAGTACAGCCTTTCTAAGCTGCTACTGCCGCCACTATTTTTTATGTGTTGATGCCCGGTGGGTGGGGGCGTGCACTGGCACTCGGACCCCCGGAAGTTTATTTTTCTGCCTCGTCTTATTCTGGTTGGGAGTTTTTGTTCTCCTCTCCTCAGTTGCCACCAGACTTATTGAATTGCACTTCTGTGCTGTACAGTTACTCTTATTAAATGTTTATTCTCTACCGATTGCCTCAATATACCTGTTATATCTGTTCTGTTGTTTTAATCTGCTGTTTGGCTCTCTGAGTCACTTCTCGAGAAGAGGCGTTCTATAAAAATGAAAACAACTAAATATATTGAAATAGAATGGGACTTTATTGGCCTCCACAGGGAAGTTCTCCGTACAGCAGGTGAACACTTATCACACTCAAAATCAAACAAATAACAAAAGCAAAAAGCAAATTAATAAATACTCAGCGATAAGGACAATAAATAGGAGACGTTTAATTGACAGGAACTTGCGTAACATTATGGAGGCAGTTGCGTGCTGGCAAGAAGGATCCCCAGACGTGCTTCTTAGTTCACCTAAGTTGAACCCGGTGGCTAAAAGGACTCATGGTGATCATTTCAATTTGGGGGATGTGAGCCAATGTCCATGATGAACTGTCGCTTCTTCCTCATCCTGGCCTCTGCCACGGCCTCCACCTCATCAGGACTCGGACCCATGACGGAAGCAGATCTTTCCTCATAAGTTTGTTGAGTCTGCGCCTCTAAGCAGAAGTGATGTTTCCCCGAGGACCCCACGGTATAAAAGATCACCCTGGTGCCTACAGTCTGGTAGAACATGTAGAGGATGTTGCTGCTCACGGTGAAGAATATTAACCTTCTAACACAGCACATATGCAAAATCTTGTTTTCAACTATTTGCTTTGACTATAATGTAAAGCACGCATGGGTGCTCACCGGAAAGAGACCTTGAACCTGCTGTTTGATTTATAACACAATAATTATCACCGCAGTCATCAGGTCTCCTTAAATTAAACAGCAAACAGCAAAACAGATATTTCTCACTTTGCGCAAGGAGACAGAGCTCAAATGTACCTCCGCCAGGGCGAAAGCCGCAGCAGCTCCCGCCCGAGAAGATGGATTCGCTCGGGGTTGTGAGAGACACGGGAGGCGTCACCGGGCACCGTGTGTGGGTGGGTGGACCCCCCGCAGCAAGGGAGCGCCCCCCCCCCCCAGCAACACATGGCCCCGCAATTCATTTCACCCTACCAAAGGTTACATTTTGCTGCCATCTTAAATCATAACTACTGAAATGTTACAAGACTGGAGGAAAAGCCCCATGGATGCTTAAAAAAAAAAAAAAGTTAAGAAAACGGTTTTAAAAATATCAGGAAACCCTTCAAAACACGGCTGAAAAGTACAGGGACACAGTGACCCAGCCAAAAATACATCTTTGACGTGAAGTGACATTAAGTCCTTTGGCCTGTTATAGTGATGTCAAGTGCACTTCTTGCGCAAACATGACGTATATGGTCTTCTATTGGGCGCGAATCAGCGTCTTCTGCCTTATTAGACAAGATGTGACGTTATTTCCAGAGCTTTTGTCCTGAAGAATCTGGAGCCCATTTAAACATATTACAGCGACATCATACCGCCGGTCCCATGTCCTGCCTCAAGAGACAGTACTGTTCGCTGCATTATTGAGGCCCGTTTTAAAATGAATCTGTGCTCATTGTCATATTCGGTATATTATCTGCATGCTGATGACTCGGCTGAAGAATGGGCACCCATCCATGCCTTTGTTTGCTTGGACAGATTATATGTTATATTTAGCACAAGAATGACACTCCAGAAAAATGCTAATCTGCTGCTCTTCCTCAAGCTGCTCTCACACTTCAAAACTGAAAAGACAAACATTTCATAAAGGGAAAAAAAAAAGCCCGATACCAGTCTTTGAATGCACTTCTCTTACTTTTATGCCATTTATCTTTAACTGTATTACAACACTCAGTTAAAATAAGGCTAAGAATTTTACCACAGTTCTGATTTTCCAGTCACTTTCATTACCACGGCGGATAATAGAGATATCACCTTCTTTAGAGGGTTACAGACATGAATAGCGGACCATGTTACCTGGACACACTTCCGTTATTAGCTTTAAGCAAAGGGCAGGTGGCTGATAATGAATGTGAAAGCAAGAAGGTGTGGGCCTTCTTCAGAGCTTCACAGGTTAATGAACGGTGGGACAGGATCCGTATTGCAGCCCTCCCACAGAGCCAAGCGAAGGACCAGAGATCAACTCACTTCCATCATAGCGGAACATCTGAATCGAGGCGTTTCTTCTATTGGCTTGGTTAGACACTTTTTTCTGGATTTAGCGCAATGTGTGGTTAGATTTTGGAATAAGAATGATGCTGTTAAATACCGTACAAATACTGTACTTAGTCTGTAGTCTGTAGACTTAGCAAAAGTCTTAGGAGAAGATAGTTGTGTATGACTGAGATTGGGTGTTTGAGGTCATTCTCAGGCTGCAGAATGAATTTGGGACCAACCAGAAACCTCCCTGATGGTAGATAAGAATCTACCTGTACTTCTCAACACACATTCAAGTTGCATACTTTTGCACAGTATTGTACCTCTCTTAAGGATGAAGACAACAGATGAGTTGTTTACAGGCAACTGCCATACTGAGGAAAAAAACTAAAAATAAAAAAACATAATAAAAGGAAATTTTGAGTAAGGGCTACAAAACAGGTGCCGTTAGAATGTAATCCGTGCAATTTCTGAATGTGTTTTACCCCACGGTTCCTCTCACCGAGAAATGAGCAAGTTGGATGCGGACAGAGCTAAGTAAGTAAATACAGTGATGCCCCAAGATGCATCTGCTGAAATAATGAGAATTGTGCAAGGTTTTCCATTTCGTATCCATACTTCACGAGGCTTTTTTCCCCCACATTTTTCTCGCTTTTTTTTTTTTTTCACTGAATTTGGATTTCCGGTCTCCTGACAGTGACGTGATGCAACAGTTATAATACATTCATCCATCCACCAGATGCCTCTCACTACAAAGCGATGTTTACTAGCTACTAGGTTATTGGCATTTAGTCAACACCTTTACTCGAAGGCACCATTTATATAGGGAAACAACGCAAGACACCTGGACACAATGGATTAATGCAGAGTCAGCAATTTGCCTAAAACACATGTATTTGGAATTAAAGAGGGGCGGCTGCCAAAAACGTCACACAGACTGAGCAGCGCTTGAATACAAGCAAAGTCACGGAGCTGAGATGATTCAAGACACCATGGCAACTCGTTCAACGGGTGCGATTTCATTTTTTTGAACTAACGGTTGGACTGCTGCGTAAACATCCGGCGTCATGTGTACAGCACTGCCTGGAAAGCACAGCATTTTGTGCCGTAGTTGTTTTACTTTCCTTTATCTATTTTCATGACTTGATCACATTTTAAGTGAAATTCATGCTAAAGTTCTGAAAATTCTAAAAGGTTCACAAACTTTCTAGCAGTGTGTTTTCGTGAGCGACTGTTATGTGTACAGCATGGAATATCTACGAAAAAGGTGCAGATTGACGGGAATACAGTATTTTACAGTAATATTATGTAGAGTAATATCTCCTTATAATGGGACTGGATGACCTTTTACCCTGAACGTGTGTCAGTTTGGGGTCTAATAAACCCATTTTTCCATTCAAGCTAACTATAACTACATCTTCAGTTTACGACAATCCTTGCAAGAACTTTTTCCAGGAACGAATGTCCTTCTTATGTTGAGACAAAGCTACTCAGTTTAAGCTTTGCCGGCGTTTCTAAGGTCAACGGTGTCACACAACCGGAAACGTGAAACACGCTGATTTATTCCCGATGCAAAGAGCAGACATGTCGCCCGGAATCTCTGGCACTGTTAAGCTAAGATACTAAAAGACACTGATACTTATTGGTTAATACAGTACACATTTTAATGCGTTTGATTTTTTTGTCCCTGAATTGAAAATTTAAAATTTAAAACAAAAAAGCTAAATAAAAAGGCTTTGCACGAGCGACACACTGAAATGAATATCTTTAATATGACAGTATGACTGTGATCGATTTGAAAAACGGCAAATGATGCCTGAATAGGGGACGCTTATGTACGGCAGAATGGATATATCATTGAAACATATCAAATGCTGTATAATTTTTTCACGTTGAAACAGCGCGGCTGATAACGGTCAACGTGGAAATCCAGCCGAATTGTTGACATATTAAATGTACGCACTGCTTTTTAAATACACGACGCTCTTAATTTAATGTATTTTGTGAGCAGATGTAAGACTCGGCCCTGATGGAAGCAAGATTAAAGCTGCTCCAAAGTGAGCCTCTTTTCATCGCGGCAAAATACAGAATGCAGAGCAGATGACACGTTGTTACATTAGACAAGAAATCATTTTCAAAAGATCAGTAAGTAAAACATGAAAAGTAGGTAAATGACATGCTTCTTAAAACTGTGTCAGCTGATGCAATTTTATTGCAAGTGCTGCGCGCTTCTGAAGTGACGCCGAAAACATCAATACCTGCTTAAGACGACTTGGTGAGGGACTGACGTCTTTTTATTTGTCTACATGTCACACGTTGCATATACGCTGTCGCGAAATTTTAAGCTGCAATGGATGAAATGAAGGACATAAAGGGAATAATTATTGAACATACAGGAATTCTTTTGGTGTCTGAATTTTCGCTGTAACAGGAATCCAAAGGTCAACAAGTTTTTGTCCAAAGCTTAACTACAACAAAAACAATCGAGACGTGAATAAAAATCGAAATGAGTTAGCAAAAAGTAACACGCAAATAGCATTCAGCACTGTGCAGTGTCCGGTAATAAAATACTACATGTATTAATATGCTTACGAATTTATCCAAAGCCAGAGCCTGTTAGTTTCTGTTAGTTTCGCTTTGTCTGAACGCGTTTGTACTGTTTCACTGTGCTTATTGCGCATTTCGTTTTTTAAATAACCTTGTTTATTTAAATGCGAGTTGTTGTGTGAAAGAAAGAGGCGGACAGAGGGTTACTGTGACATACGTCTTTATTCAACACGTCATAAGACTGAAGTGGGGCTGCGAACCTCTAACCGCCCGTGTGTGACACAGTGATTGACATGTGAAATGTGCTGTACTGTACACACTGTACCGCGGTATAAACACCACATTCATGGCCACGTTAAGTGTTTTCTAAGGAGGTAACTGGTGTCCACAGTATTTATTGTGTTGAAGTCACGCTGGGAAAACGTTATTTATTTATTTTCCCCCTTTTAAAATAATGGGAAACAGGCACCTGGTGACCGAAAACTTCCACGTGCGACATGTTTTCGGGGACAAATTAGATTCAGATACTGAGGGATTACGGTATTGCTTATTCATATAAAATGATGCTTTCCCCCCAGGCAACTTACTATGTTAGGCCTGAATGTTAAATTACATTTTTTAGCCATTTATATAACTAGGTATTTTTTTGCCGCTAATTCCTAGAGTAGATCATGGGTGCTGCAGCAGAAGCAGGATTCAAACCTTGGTCCTTTCACTGGGAGGCAATAAAATACAAGCTGCCATTATTGTTTTCTAACTGTCTAAAAGCTGTGATGGGAAATGCCATTCAGAAAAGAAAAAAAAAAGAACTGTGGAATCGCTCACAACACACTTGTGTGTGTGAATATTCACACTGGAAAGCTGGAGGACCCCACAGGTGACTTTCCCCCGACTTCCGAAGGTCTTACGGAAGATTAATGTTCATTCGCCCGCGATCGCAAACACTGACACAGCTTTCCGCTCAAAGGTCAAAACATGACTTTGACCACATGAGGTGCATTCAGTCCCTTTATAATAAACAATGACAAGCTGAGATTGTTGGGGGTCAAGAGACTCACGACCGACTCCTTCTGTCCGCTGACCACAGTAACTGCTTCTGAGGCAAACTCACCTGGGGTTTTAAGTCTTGTGAACGCATCTCCAAGGTCAGCTGCTGTTTGGGTCCTTCATTCGGTTTAACGGAAAATATCGTTTTTTCCGTGTTTTCTATTCCCCGTAGAAAACAACGCTAAACTCTTTGCGACACATAATTTGGCAAAATTATTGATTGATGACCCATTCGGGAGTCATTTTAACTGTCTCTTTTCGGTCCGTGTCCATTTACAGCGCCGGGCGACAGGACAGGGAGGACCACGGGTGTTTAGGGCCGAGTGCGGCTGGCTACTCTGAGGGACGCTGGGCAGGTTTCCAGCAACAACAGAGCTGAGCAGACAGCTGTCCGCCTGCCGTCCTTCTGCTGCCCCTGTGAGGGAACGGTCCACGTAGCACAGCACCCTGGTAAAGTTAGTGTAACAGGGAGATATTTTTATTTAGCTGAGGATAAAAACAGACGTCTTCAGGCTTCAGAGGATATTCTGGGCCCAATATTGCAGTCAAGTCAGGTGACTGCGAGAGTAGATTTGCATATATATTGTTGAGCAAAAAATGAGAAATATCAATGATTTAAGGGGAAAAAAGCGAGTGCTATGTTATGTGCAACTAATGTTGTCTTTATTTTACAACAGAACTGCCTGCAGGAAGGGCTGCATGGTGGTTAAACAAATAGTGCTGCTGTATCTTAGCTCCTGGGCTGGGTCAGTTGGGTGTCGGTTTAAATGTGGAATTTGCATGTTTGCCCAGGGCGGCTTTCCGATCACAGTCCCAAGACATGTGTTTGATGTTAACTGGGCACTCTAAACAGCCCAATGTGTTTGCATGAGAGTGTGCCTGGGTGTGTGGTCACACCGAGATGGACTGGTGTCTCCAGGAGCTGTTTTATAACCTAGTGCTCTCTGCGTTCAGGTCTGCGGTCCAGACTGCCACAACCCTCCTCAGAATAAGTGTTTAACAAAACGGATGGATGGATGGATGGATGGATGGAACTATCTGTAGGAGTGTTTTTCCTCCATTGTAAATATGGCATTTGCTTAAAGCTGACGAAGAACAGGAATATCATGAGTTTTTCTTTTAGTTTTCATCAACAAGTCTGAGGTTTAAATCCTGAGGAAAATCAATGCGCTATTTATGTTTTAACTTTAAAAAAGGAAACACTCATTCATCTGCTGAATATGGAAAAGAATCTACAAGTTTAAGTCAGTGAATGCTAACCCTGCTATTTCAAACCTCTTTCTTTAATCCTTATTCATTCAGATGGGTTCATTTCGGCAGCGGGCTGTTCCCCCTCGAATAGTTTGGTGTAGAATGATCTGTCAGTGTCAGTACATTGTTAATGCACCTACTGCAGTTTTCAAACTTTCGCTGCAACAAGTGGTGTTTATTAATACCCGGGTGGGTATCCGAGTTCAGAAGCCCCAGCGTAACAAGTTCTATCTTAAGTGAAGCCGAACCGCATCAGGGAAATATTAGAAATGAGTGCGACTGCCAGTCAGACACTAGACGGCAGCACTGCTCCCAGCATCTGTGTTCTCAGTCTTTGCCTCGTGTGGACCGAGTTCAAACATCCGTCATTCCGGTCACTTCTGTTGAGTCAGTAAGTCCCTCAGTAACAGTTCATTACAGCAACGGCCTTTACAGTCGCTACACTTTACTCTTCTGTCTATTTTATATTGTTTTCATTTCTTCATTTTTAATATAAACGTGACCATTAAATGTTTGTTGCTTTTGCTATTTATAATTAAGAACAAATTATAATGTGCGATACTAAATAAAAAAGCAGCTGTATATAAAGACAGAAATGCATATTAGCTTTTTGGTAATGAGCCAATTGGTGTTTATTTTACACTAAAATAGGTATTGCAGAATGTGAGGGATATTTAGAGGAAATGAAAAGGGGTTCCTCAGATGAACCCGGAACAAATCAAAATTTTCCTTGAAAAAAACAATGGAAAAAGCTTCTCGATATTCAAGTTCGCAGTATTTCGGCATGCTGTAGGATCCAGTGACACTCGGTTACCGGCGTGTAGGTGTACTGGCACTCAGATTCATTCACTTGGATGCATGTTTCCTATATAATACCTTACACTGTGCAGAAAAACCCCGGATTTTGGTTCGTTTTAACTTGAGCGCATTATTGAAATCCCGCTTGAGTCATCTATTTCTTGGGCGACACCAACACAGTACATTAGATTCTAAATGACTATGAAAAGTGAAACACAGTCAAGTGTGGTTGAGAAGAGGCAAGAAATCGGTGACCAACGATACCTCTTTGACCTTGACAGTTTGGCTGTACGTGATGGAAAGCCTGGGACGTTTGCCCAACAGACTTCTCAGTAACAGCCCAGTTGGGAAAATGTATATATTCTCCACTTCAGCTGCATTAGCTCTGCCAATTTAGCAATGAGGGAATCACTGTATTTCACAGCAAATCCATAACTGTCCAAAACATGTGTTAGAAGTGTTCACCGACAAAATCCACTGAGGAATCCAATGCTTTAACATCAACAGTGGAGCAGTCACACGAGCTTGATCCTGTCTCCTTGCAAAAAGAATGGAACCTACTGACCAATTTTATGAATAAATATCTGAAATTTTATACATGCATTTTCCAATAAAACTAGACACACCATCAGTCATCTAAACTGAGGTAACTGGGTGTTTCTGATCTTTCCACTTCAGACATCCTCGCACAGGTGACCGAGTCGTGATGGATCAGACCGCAAGAAACCAGGTTCATCTCTTCTGAGCCACGTGATGCCATCTTGATGCATTCTACACACCCTTGGTAAGAAATTCTCATGGTTTTCCTCTTCTGATCACCCATGACACCCAGCATTGATGTCATTCAAGAACGACCCTCCATTCATCCTGCTCACCAGCCCTTTGAACCTCACCGCTCCACCGATTCTTCACACTCGGTTGTCTTCTCATTTGTCTCCTCCTTTCAATGGACGGAAAGTTTCAGTAAAAAAACTGTTCAAAGCCTCTCAACAAGTTAGGTCACGTCTAAATGGGAATAGTATATTTTCACAAACATATTGCATAGGTGTATTTTTTTCTTTAAGATCAAAACCCCATCTACGGATAATAAAAAAAAAAAAACAAAACTTAACCCCTGATCCTTCACACTTCCAGGACGACCTCACAAAAAGTGACACTTTAAAACAGGTTCTAAAGAATATTTATACCATAGTACTGGTTTAGAACAAGTGTTTCCACAGCACACATCTATTGAACATTTGATATGTTTCTTACACTAATTTTTTTTGTAAAGATCAGCACTTCTACATGTTGAAATGTACTTCTCTGTTCCAGCCTGGAGAAAACCAGCCTACCTCTTGTGTCAGTCACGGCAGTCTGTTCTGCAAACCGCTTTGAAGGAGGGAGAAAGAAATGTTTGTCTTCTTTTCGATTAATCCAGCTGCCTTTTCGGAAATCACAGAAATTCCCCATCTGTCACACAATGACAGCATAAATTCTTTTCTTTTTTTTTCTTATGCGGAACTCAAGACTGTACCAGACTCAGTTTTGTTTTATACTATATATAGTTGGCAGGAAACGACCGCTTTCATTTCGGGATAGGATCCGCACCACAAGGACCACGACCGGGATGAAGCGGTTAATAATAACAGATACATGGGCGAAGACATGAAACAAACGTGCAAAAATGTCAAAATTAAAAGGTCAAGACATTATTATATTTTATTCACCGCTAATAACTGATTTTAACTGCGACCTTTTGGGCTTTCGATTTTTCTGAGAAAAAAAAAGAGTTCCATCAGAAGCACAGAAATGCAAACACAAAAAAGCAACCGAGAAATGCAAGCCGTATATTATTCATTTATTACTGAGAACTGAACTCAAAGTAAGGCTAGAATAAAGGCTGTCAAATTTGCATTCAGTCTAGGGTACATGAGATGTGATGTTGGGGGAGGTGTATGGAGGGCAACGGGAGGGGAAATGTGGTACATGAAGGAAATCGGAAGGAAGCCAGGTGTGAACAAGCAAGCTGGATGGGTGGTAGTGCAATCCAACGGTGGGAAACACAGAAGACAGATTTCAGCGCTGAGGAGCCATCCAGAGAGCTTTAGAAATGGTTCAACCAAGAGTCTGTGACAGCCGCCAGTCACCAAGACATCAACAGGTTGAACATGACGCCGTGAACGTCTTTAAATGGGAATTCAAAGGTGCCCGTTCATCTAAAGCAGCTATCGCTGCCATTTGCTCTGCTCCCATATTCATATTTCTGAGATAATCTGCCCAGCGCTGGAAATGAGATCTTAGCTAGCAAATAATAGCTAAATCTGTTATTTTAGGCAAGGTATCATCATCTGGAAACGTAAACCGTCTGAGTAAATAGTCCGACTAAATAGAAAGCTTAAGAAACGGTGCGAATAAGTGCCAAAGACAGTAGGAGGGAGCGCTGTGACAGCCATAGAGCAAAGGACCGAGCTCCTCTTTGGATCGAGCCCAGGAACCTTAACGCTCGAGGGAAACGCACGGCAGGAGCTCATCATCACCGAGCTGAACTCAAGAGAAGACAACAATTCAATTTCAATTCAATTTATTTGTGTGTCACACCCTCCCCGGCAGGCTGCCTCGGAGCACTTAACATAGCATAGTGGGGAAAAGACACGGAGGGAAATTCAGCGAGTGGCGCTGCCGACAACGGCGGTGCCGCAACAGCCTAAGGGATGGAGACCGAAGGCAGGGCAACGTACAAAACGGGGCAGAAAAGGGCAAAAAGGAAGGTGGGAAAAAAAATGTCTAAATGCCCCTTCTGGGTTCATGCCAGCCTTCCACACGTAGTGGGGTGTGGTGCGGGCGCTAGCGTGTCGGGCGAACGGCATCGGGAGGCGTCGGGCGGAAACGAACAAAGCAAAAATGTACGGAAGTAATCTTTACGTATGCGAGACCCTCCGGCTTAGAGCTCCACGCGAAACCCACGTGGAGAGAAAGTCGGAAAGCATTTCCGAGGGGGCGGTACGAGCGGAAAGTGGTGGTGCGACATCTCGGCTAACTACCAACTAGTTATGAGAGACTCGGTTAAAAAAGAAACATGTGTAAGTCAATGAGAACAAGCGAGCAACAGTTCCCGCAACGAAATAGCGTCCTCGGAAGCGTCTTTCCTTGTTTTATCACAGCGACTCGCATACATCTGTCAAACAATGACGCGTTCCCCATTTGGTATATTTGAAGTGCGAGAGAGTGGGTGTCTTGCGTTGGAAAAACGGGGGGGGGGGGGTCTTCCCACTGTATGTTTTATAGCGGATTGCCCAAGCCAAAAAGTGAGGTAGAAAATGGAACCGGGCTTGTAAACATGATTGATTCAATGCCTCTGAGAGATCTGTAAATGCAGCCGCTCATGGCCGTGAAAGTGAGCTTTGATAATCTTGTATATTTTGAAACTACCGGCATGTACTATTACTGCGTTTTGACAAGTCAGGTTGCTTCTGCAGGGGCGATATGTACATATTTATCACATGATATTTGCATGATAAAAAAAAGGAGCAGAAAGGAGATTCTCTCACCTGCCGTGGAAAACACACACCTCTGGGCCCTGTTTAATAGGAACACGGAGGTTGCATAAGAATGTCTGTTTACAGCGGGGTTCTTTGATGCGAGTTATACGCGTGCAGAGAGAAATCCTTTTGTCAGTCTTGCTCCTTTCACTGATTTCCAGCCGCTCGGCGCGATACAGAGCCTCATATCGAACGCAGTCACAGAGTTCATAACTCGCCGTGAACCAAGGCTGTGATCTATAAAATCCATGCGAGGAGAAAAGCAAAAGACACGCAGGCAAGTCCGTGAGGATGTAGTGGGTCAGACTTAACACAAGACCAACAGATTTCTTACACTAACACTGGAGAGCGTGAGAGAACGTTCTTCTGGACTTCCAGAACACTGTTTTAGGAGCAGGTTGGCCAAAATGGATGAAAATGAATTGAAAGGGGGGGAAGCAGTCCACGAACCTTAATAATAATCTGAAATGATCTTTATGTCGTGTGTGTGTGTGTGTGTGTGTGTGTGTGTGTGTGTAAAAACGTATAAACATAACAAAATGTAAGGAACGGAAACAAACAGAAAAGGAAAATAATAGTAAGATAAAGAGGTAAAAATGGGGGTGAAAAAAGACGCGTGCAAGTGTGTTATATACGAACAGTTTTGAACATACGGGTCTATAAACCTGAATTCACAGGCCGGCATAATGAAACACTCGCCCGTATGAACGTGAAACGGCGAATGTGAAAAAGCGGTTAAAATGGGCGAGGGGGGTAGCAGGTACCACTGCAGCTATTCATGCTAAGGAACTGTGTAAATAAAGAGGAACAGATTTTCTTCATTTCATGATATAGACATAGTAAAAGTTCATAGGGTGAAAGTTAATTTCATATATATTGAATTTTATATACAGCATTTGTGAATATTAGAGCGGCATGATGATGCACCGCCTCACAGCACCTGGACTCACTTTCTACGTTCTCTCTGTCTGAGTGGGTGTCCTACCACAGTCCCAACACGTGCATTCGACGTCTATTGGTCACTCTAAACTGTCCATAGTGTGTATGAGTGTGTCTGGCCAACCTTGCGAGGGACGGACTTACAATTCCGGGTGTAGTTTCACGTCCTAGAGCTCAGTGATTCCTGTATGGGCTCGTACCCTGACCGGGATCAAGTGGCTACTGAGAATGGGGAGATGGATATTTCTGAATATTCGAAACGCACATTCAGATTGCGGAAAGTCATTACACGTTACGAAGGATCGCGTTGAAGGTCAGCGTTATTTTTCGAATCGTTGCTAAACGTGTGACAGTCGCCATTATTCAAGTAGGCGGATTCGACCATTTGTAGTCGGCGAATTTGGAGTTATGCGCGATATAAAAAAGGCCCGATAGCAGCTGTCCTGGAGCACCTCCGATCGGCCAAACTTCAGAAGTCTCGCGTTATGCGGACCCGTGAACCGCATTCCTGTCACGGACCCGCGAAACGCCACCCACCTGCTACATCAACCCACTTGAATTTATGGAACTCAGCTCGGCGAGGATGAACGGAACCGTTTACTCCATAAGAACAAACAGAGTTCTCAGATTTCTCCGAACTCTGTGTGCAAGTTAACACAAGGAACGTTTTTTTATGAAGGCAGACCAGTGTCATACATTAAAGTAGACAGTGAATCAGTACATTAAAGTAATGAAGCTTCCGATCAAAAGCAGCAGCCGGATAAGAGTAATATCACACTGCAGAAGACAGTACCATGTTTCAATTTCCGACTAAAACAACCAAAATGCCGATACCCTAAATGAACAAAATGATAACAAGGTAAATGCCAATCGAGAACCCCATCCTTCACCTTGCAGGGGGTGAGCCCACAAGATGGTTCCATATCTCCATTCCAAGCTGGGTTGGGGTCATACTGGACAGGTCCCACTGGGAGGAGACCCCGGAGGAGACCGAGGAAATGTTGAAGAGATTATATCTTGCAGGAGGCCTGAGAATGCCTGGAGGTCCCCCGAGAGGAGCTGTACACTGGCTGGAGAGAGGAAGCATGACTGACAACCAGGTAAAATGCTTCGGCTTCAATTTTCATTCAATCTGCTTAGCAGCAAATCTACCAGCTAAATGAAAAGAGGCGAGAAACCTGCACTGACCCCTCTGGAAAAACGGACAGCTTGTTTCACTGCAGGGAAAACTCTCAGGTAGCATAGCAACCCAAACGAAAGGTTGGACCCGCAAACAAAACAAGCCCAGTTTGAAGCACTTTTCGCATTTTGCCAGTGGCCCTGGCGTCAACATCAGAGACAAAGAGAAGCGCAAAGCAGCGTCTCAAATGACCTTAAAAAACAGTCAAAGCACAGGAGCGATTTGCAGTTCGACCAACACGGACATTTGGAAAGCAAAGTATTTCTCGAAAATATCTGGAAAACAAACTCTGCAGACATTTTTTGTTAAAGCCAGAAAACTGGTCCTTAAGCGCCTTTGTGTCAGCCTAGTTCCTCCAGAATGTTCCTTTAGGCCGGACAGGAGGGTCTGTGTGATACGAATAAGACAGAAAAAAGACGAACGTTAAGTATTCTTTAAGCAGTCGGCAAAGTGTTTCGGACGCACCGATCAAATCGAAAAGTTCAAACTTGGAATGAAACACGGGACAAGTAAACCACAAAAGCATCGGTTCCTGAGGTTTTCTGCAGTGACAGATTAGCAAAATGTACTAGAAGAGTTGAGAAGGAGTATAGCAGCAGGGAATGAAGGCCACGCGACACAAATACACTGTCGGCAGCTGCTGGACTTACGTATAACTAATACTGTATCAAATTCTGTGTGAAATAAGCTGGTTACTCAGACATGGCTGGTTGGGTGCCATCTGTCAAAATCAAATTTATGAAATCCTTCTGAGAAAATGCAGCAGTTCAAGCGTATAGGTTGCTTGAGTTAAAATTAATATGGATGAATTCAATTTCAAGAACTGCACAGTTCTCAGTTGTGCTTTGTGGACGTTATTTCGGAAGCCGGCGAAACTCTCCGGCAGCTCACGTGGTCGGACAACACGTGGGGGCGGGGGGTGAAACACGCAAGTACGCCTGGGACGCAAAGCAGGTGAACCCATCCATCCCCATCCAGCATGACCTTAGCTAAAAAAAAAAAACATAATCTCCTTCCAGCCAGGCTGCCAAAGCGAGACAGGATTCCCAAGACCAAGGCATACATTAAAACACTCAAAGTTGAGAACAGAACATCACCATCCAGAGCTGAAGAGCTGCGCGAGGAGCTGCTTAACAAGATTTCAACTGCTCGGCCCATCCGAGGGAGTCTTCGAAGTGACGGCAGATGGGGGCACCTAAACAGAACATCTTCTGCCCGGAAAATCAACAATGACAGCACTGGGTGTTCGGTGGCAGTTGAATACTACAAACGTGCCGCAGCGCCGCTCAAGAGCTTTAACATCTTCAGCTTCTCGCCTTTTTCCAGGAGAACAACTGAGGAGGACCCCATCCCGGGGAGCTTTCCACCAAACCACACGGTGCCGTCTGACCGAAGTCGTGCGCCGGTTCCTGCGGACGAACGCAAAGCACTTTTCGCGGCACCTAACACCTATCGGTCTAAACAGATCGCCTGCGTCCGCTTTTACGTCTTCCTTTCCGACACCGCAACACGAGGCTCACAGACACGGGCAGCGATGACAGACGTGCTCCTCACAGATAAACGCAGCATTACCGCGGTTCTTTATGAAGAAGCGTCGCACATTAAAGATAATGTGTTCTGGCTTCCTTCCAGTACAACATATGCCTATCGGTGACACTCCAAATATAGGATAAGGTAGAAATTATGCTAATTTTTGTACTTAAGCAAATGGTAATTACATGTACAAAACAAAAATTAATTCCAGTTTAATCCTTGTAGCTCTCTACTTATTAGGCACTAGAGTAAATCGATTGCTGCATAAACTGAACTAAATCAAACATTCATGCTTATGTGGAGTACGGAGCGCACGACACAGACACCCTCGCACGCGGAAATGAGAGAACTGTGGGTAAGGAAGAGACCGTTGCCAACGCCGAAGAATAACCGGAATCATCGGAAGAAGCTTCCTATCAAGACTAGAAGTTGATGATATAAGATGCAGAGGCCCATGCAACCACAGTCAGAACCTAGAGGAGGCCCCACCACAGAGTGTGGGCCAGAATACATGGTAGATACCTCGTGTGGCTCAGCTGCAGACATAAGAAAGAAGATCACGGCTCAGTTACCTACTGTCAGCCACCGCGCTAGGCTTCCTCGACTTGGGGATAAGCTTCCATCAGACAGCACGCTAGCAGATATGAAGGCAGCCGCATCCACAATCCCAACCACCACCTTAACTGAAACCAACAACCTGGAGCAGCAGTGATGCTACAAAACCCAAGAAGCCACCCATCTTGGGTATCCATCTTGGAAGCTAAGACTGGAGCTCTAGATAAAGACCTGGAAGGAGGTGAGCAAGTAGCCTGATCTACAAAAGGGTAACATTAGAAAGGGCAGGACCTGACTACTGAGGCCCTGGAGTCTATCTGAGCACTAACTGCACTGGCAACCAGAGTGCAGAGATACACAAAAGAAGACGATACCGAAAGAATAAATGCCCTCTTCTCCAAAGAACCATCTACGGTGTACTCTCAGCTGAAATCCAAGAAGAGCTCAACCACAGCTCCACCAAGAGCTGAAACAGATGAGTACTGGAAGAGCATATGGGAGAAGGAATCATCACACAACACCACCGCACTGTGGCTAAGACTTGAAAACAGGGAGCAGCAATCTTTTTTTGTAAATATATATATAGCCTTTTTATATATATATCTCGCTCCATATATATATAATATATATATATATATAAATTTAACTCAATTCTACGCCTTCACTTGTGCAATTCTCTTTTGCGTCAATAAAAAAACTGAACCATGTATATGAAAATAAATTATGCATAGCACTAAATAATGCATTTCTGGGTAGAGAGGGCATACGAAATCAATGCTTATAATCTCCATATTCTACGCCAAATGAAAGGGATGCGCTTTTATATTTTGAAGCCGAAGTAAGGCCGTTTGTCTGAAACAACGCGCTGGAAGAAAAGTGAAATATTTCCTATGTTAATACTCCAGTGTGAAAAACTAAAAACGCGCTCGGAAGAACATTTCCAAACAGGACAATAGCATCGGAAAACACCCCGGAGGAATTTCCCGTGCGAAATTTACGCGACGCTACCTTTATGATTCGTCAGCGTCTTCGGTCGAAAAATCGTAAACAGCCAATCGGAGGAGTAACCTTTATTTTCGCAGTGGAACTTAAAACTCCCACCCGAGTAGCCAAGCTGCTTTGCTCACCTTATTATTTTACTTTAAAATTTTACTTAAAAACACCTCTCTGGCACGGCTGACGAAACGTGAGTCTTCAACAAGCGCAAAGGAATAATTTCACTTTTGTTTCTTCGAGGGCTTTGAAAACCGCCGAACGCTGAACCGGACTCGGATCGGATAAAACAAACTACAAGCGACGTTTTATGCCTGACAACTCCTTTACGTGCACATACATTAAAAAAAAAACATATAAAACACACCTCATGCACGTCTGACATTTAAAAGTACGTGAACATAAACATAAACCTGCAGTTTCTCGTGATGTACGTAGGCTTCCACAGGACAGGGTCAGTGCAGTGGTTTTGCTCTGAAACGCTGGAAAATGTATGAAAAGGGGGACCAGAAAAAAGCTACTTTTTTAATACATATTTCTAGATTCGGCAAAATTAGAGGACACTAAAGTGTTGCCTATTGCTAATAACACAGCAACATTTCAACATCTGTTTTAGTGCTTTTATCACTAGTGATTTAGAAGATTACTGTCAGTGCTGTTCTTATGCAACAAAACCATTAAATGTAATTATTTTTGAAGCTATTTCCATTAATGACTTCACATTAAAAAAACCAGATAGCTGATTCGCATGAGGTGGTCCTAGTTTTACAAAGGGAGGGAAACAACTGAATTTCTCCAATGGCACATAACTGTAACACGCTACCAATGAACGTTGCATTCAGTGAAGAACATAAGTGATCATCTAGTCAGGGTTTGTGCTTCCGCCCCCTTCTCCACAGAACTTGCTGCTAACGCTGGCTCTCTAAGAAGGTTGTTTCCTTCAAGCGGACGGCATCAGCTGCGTGGATCTGCACAGATGACTCCGGCGATGAAAAGTGGCCTCAGAACGTGGAGCCTGAGCTTGGTTGTGCATCTACAAATAGCGCGTTGTCTGTAAACAGACTTCTTGATCGAAGTGGTTGCTCTGCCACTGTTGGCTTTGAAAGGCCCTGGTCAGGTATGGGGATATGAACAAGACTGCAGATGAAGACCAGGCTGCTAGAGCTCCTACCAGTGGGTGGAAAAGAAGGTTTCCTCAGTGCAGCTGTGAGGGAAACTCTGTTGTTTGTGCATATGCAACAGCAGCTGTTCACATTGTTCATTGTTCTTTGAGAAAGTTTGCGTTGCATTTGAGTCGAAGACACCTGCTGACTCCGTAGCCCTGCTGGGGGACTTCAATGCTCATGCCGGAGTTTACGGAGATACGTGGAAAGTCGATTACGAGTCTCTAGGTCCTCGGTTTTGGCTCCAACGCGCTGGAATGAGGTTTCCATCAAGACCTGCTGAATGCCTCCCAGCTTTCAAGGAGGATCTCAGAACCCCTCTCTTTCAGACGTCCGTTACCCTGATCTCCACACAGCAGCTCGAGCCACAGGATCGGAACGAAACCTTCGTCGTGCATTTGTGTCTAAAGCTCACCGTCTGCTGGCGAACACGCTCGCGAACACCGCAAACTGTACACCGCTTTGGGGAAAATTATCAACTAAATGGACCACCAGTAAACAGCGCTGTCCCTGTACGTGTAAAAAAAAAGAAAAAACGAAAAGAAACAAAACAATCGCAGCCAGGCTGAGCTCTTTTGAAACATGCGGGAGAAACCCTTTCCTTGACATTTACTGTAATGTCACAAAGTGCCAGGCAGAGGAGGGGAAGTTGCACACAGCCGTCACTCTCACAAATTTAATTTGAATTTTCTGCACACCTACACGATTTGCATGTGTCACTTTATTAGCCCTGCAGGTTATATTCAAATCGTCCCGCTGGCCGACCACCGATGACGGTCGGGAGGAGACGTAAACTGATGGAATTGCTATCTGCCCGAACGTATTTCTGCCACACTGAGCCTCATTATACTGTAGTATGACTGAGATTTTAACAGCTGGATGATGCCGTACTGCTTACAGGTGCCGAATGGGTGGGGTGGGGTGGGTGGCTTTTAAGCAAAACAACGTACTCCAGACACGATGTGCGTTCGGCGAGCAGGATTGTGGCTTCCTTGCAGTTTGTATGTTGTTACGGTTCCTAATCCACCACTAACTGCTGCCGTCGCTGAGTCTGGAGCAGCGGGAGGCGCCGTGCTTGCAGCCCCTGCCTTCAACGCAAAACATTCGGGTTGGAATCAACGCCCCCGATCAAGCGGCGCCCCCCGATCGAGGCCCGAATCCTCGGTAAAGTTTACCCAGCTGTACAAACGGCTGCACAGTTGCGATGAATTTACAAGCCGCTTTAGGCAAAGGCATCGGCTTAATGAATACAGGCTATTTCTTCATTTTACTCACCTCGATTTTACAGATTTCGGACTTCGTGGACAGCTGCGAAGCAGCGGTTATCGGCGTTCATTTTATCTTGGCCAGGCTTGTGGCGAGCTGGAAAATATATTCCAGAAACGCACGCTGAAAAAGCGAAAAAAAAGCAAAATCATATTTTAGGGGAAACATAAATATTGAACCAGTTTGCTGAAGTAAATAATGCATAAAATAATGAAGGCAGCGTGGCGCCCCCGAGACCCCCCGTGGCGGCACCTTATTCACTGCTTTCTGCGTGCGATTCGCTGTCTGTGCGTTTCGGTTACGCGACTGACTTTATTTCGCTTTTGCGCCCTCATCGCGTCGTCATTGCACGCGCCGTATTTAAAAAAAAAACAAAGAAAAAAGAGAACACTTTCAATTTTGCTGCACACCCCCCTCCCTTCCACACAGTCCACAAAATCCAATACTGAACACACCAGCTCCTGCACTTAACACACGGTCTGGTCTGACTTCATTGTAGGGATTGGAATCAATGATGAAAATTCCATAATTCATTCAGATTCAGCTGCGTCCTTAATTTTTAATCTGCTTTTCGTATCGGACATAAAAACGTCTCCGTTATGCCTCTTAAAATATGACAATTTACAGCGGAATGGGAGGGACCACTTCACAGAATTAGCTTTGAAGAATCGGTCTCCGATTCACTGGTTCAAAGTGCTGCTTTGGGGATGTGGCTGAAGCTCACGATTTCGACGGATCCTTTAAACGCGAATCTGTCTAACAGACCTTTCGACCAAAGGCGGTCGATTGTACACAAAAAGTTGCTCGCCGGTACGTTGCTGCGTTCTGCTCAAAAACACTCACAAGAAACAGCATCCTGGACATGTTGCTAGGATACAAATCCCTCCATGCGAGTCACTGTGGACACACCGTCGTATGTAAACACCCGGCCCGGCCTGCCGCTCGCTCCCAGTTATGCGTGTGCACACAGAGGCCTGCGAATTTTTATTTTTTCACGCGAAGGAGCCGAATGTTTGAACGGGGAGCAGAAACATGGAAGCCGAGATTAACTGGAAGCGCGAGGTGAGGAGGCGACACATGTTCGCTTGTCTGAGCTTACGGTACAAGTGTGCCTTCCTCGATCCCCTTCCGTTTACGCAGTAGGGATGCAGCCCACAAATATGTCATTAACTAAAGCGCAAAATGATAACGATAAATACAAAAGGAAAGAGTGTGATGGATGGACCCCCTGTGAGCCTTTCCTGGACTAGAGCCCTAGACAGGCTATATGGGGTTTGGATCTCCAAGACCACGGACTGGACAAGTGGTTATTGATGATGGATGGATGGATGGATCCGTCAGTTATTCACCCAGTTTATAGAATCCTATCCTGTAGCCTCATACTTGCAGCGCTTTAGTTTAATATATTCTTCATCTCCTCAATTTTAAATAACACCAGCTTCGACTCAGTAGGTGTGACCCACAACATCTGGTCGCATTTAGCCTGGCGGAAAAGCTTGGCATGAAGCGAGAATGCATTCCTGATGGCGGAGAGGTCCTAAAGGCGTGCGGTGGTAGTTTATAGCCCCACGACGGAGGCTAATGTACCCTCTGCCGCCGTACGCGTACGAGCTCGGCGTGAGATTACAGCGCCCTACCTGCCGCTTTACACCGTAATCAAAAGGGATACTTCAAAGAAATTTCAAAATACTTCAAAGTGGAGCGCAGCGCTGAGGGGACTGGATCTCACATCACGGAGAGACAGAATCGCAAATCAAATCTGCTGCCACTTAAGGCCACCAGTCAGAAAGTGAAGTATTGCAGCGGTTCTGAGGCGGAGAACGTATCTCAAATTGGCCAAGAGCTTGGAAGACCTTGAGGAGAACGTGTCTAACCAAGAATCCCGACACAGGAGTCTGATTTCCTATCAAATACCCAACACATCCGCTCGCTCTTCAGAGCTTCTCATTTGCCTTGCAGTGTAGACACATGCGAGGACCCTCAGGGGGCTGAAATTGCGGTGGTCTGGCCTCACTGGGTACCAAGAATTTGTACAGTGTATGATGTCATATAGTTTTAAAACATAAAGCATAAAAAGAAAAGGTTGATGAAGTCTAAATCTGCACTTACTTATTTTAAAGATGCTTTCTGGGATGGACTGGTGTCCCATAGGGTGCACCAAGACGATGCTGACCAGCATAAAGCGGTTAATGATAATGGGTGGATGGATGGATGGATGGATAAATGGATAGAAGGGTGGGTGGGTGGGTGGGTGATGATGTACATGGCTGCCAGCCTTACAAGTTTCTCCTGTCAACTTTTGTTCAGTTATCTGACATATGTCTCCAGAGTGACACAATAACACTTTCCCCACATCAAGTGGAAGATGGGGAGCTGAACCTGTGTCCTTTCATTGAACAGCAGCAGCTCTGACCACTGCACCACCTGCTGAAGTTTCCCTCACAGCTCTGAAGTGACGTGTGCAGGTCACGGTCTGGGTGAGAAAACGCACGTTTACCAGCGCGTGACAGGAGCACGAGAGGAAAAACGAACGGTTACTGTGCGTGTTTGAGTTAGGGTTTACACCCTTTTACTCAAGCCATCGGTGGCCCCGCCACCTTACAGTGGGAGAATGTTTGCAGCAGCAAACCTCAAATGGCACAAAACCCCGTAATAAGACACTGCAGCCGACCAAAGTCACAACCTGAAAGAGATATAGAGGTCAAAGCTGCGGGTGGGTGAAGCTCTTAACTTGTTGGCCAATTTGAATAGTTTAAGGAGGAGACCAGTGATGCAAATTGGAATGATAACTGATTGAAAGGCCAGGAGAAATCAGGAGAAATAGCTCCAGGGCACAGTGTGAGGTCCCTGGTGGCTTCTGGGAAAAAAAATCAAGTCATAAATTAATGAGGGGACCATGGGGGGTGGGGGTGGGGGGTTGGCTTGAATTCCTACTGTAACGGTAGGACGGCAACTGTATTGACGTCCGGAGACAAAGTTTACAAGCAGGTTTCACTAATCCCCCCCCACCCCCCCGCTTCTGGTTATCTTCAATCAGATTAATATGCGACTCTTTAACCGTCTTCTGATAGCAAACTTTGATGTAGGATTAAATAGCCCGATAGCGAAGGAAGCGCCAGAGACCGCAGCGGCAAATAAGATACCCAGATAAGAAAAACACATCCATTGTATTACATTCTGCATAATCACAGCGGGGGGCCGCCGTGTCCGGGGCGTCATTGCATTACAAGTAAGGAGTCGTGCAATAAAACAAATAGATAAATAAATAAATAAATAAATAAATAAATAAACATTAATAAATTATGAAGATGACTGCGAGAGACAAATGGAAATGAAGTGGCTGGATCACAGCTAAATATGTGACTTGCGCATTTACATATAAATAAACTATTGTGCCATTCAGCAGGGACTGAAAATACGAGTTTAAACGCATCATAAATGGCATTGAGAACCGTGTCGAAAATACAGGAGGGCAGGAATTAACACCGGAGGAAGTGATTGTTCATCTAGTTTCAACGTTCTGTTTATATCGGTAGGCGGCAAGGTGGTCCAGTTCCTGCTCCGTTTGGATGTGGGGTCAACTCCAGCTCAGTCTGAGTGAAGTTTGCGGGTTTGCTGTGTGGGTTCCCCCCATGGTCCAAAGACATGTGTTTCAGGTTAATTGACTGCTCTGAATTGCCCATTGTGGGGGTGGTCACAGTCCAGGGTGTACTTTCACAGCCTGGCACCCAGTGGTTCTGGTATCAGCACCAGACTAGGATGAGGGGCTGAGGCTACGGCTACACTGTCCTCACGCCGCTGCAGTTTCCAATACAGTCAAAGGAAAGCCATTTGTTGCTCAATACTGCCACCAAGTGGCACATCCTTCAACCACAGCGTAAAATTTGCTCCCTTGTCTACACCCCCACAGTTTTTTTTCTGGGGATATTTTTTTTTTATTATACTGGAAGTGTAAATAGTGGAAATAGAGAAACCCTACAGATCTGGTATGAACAGCAAGTGTGGTTGATATTGAAGGTCTGCAGACCTCTAACCCCCCCCCCCCCACCAATATGGAAACCTCTAATACCACTTTCTGTCTGCAGACCTCTAACACCCCCCCCTACATGCAGACCTCTAACACCCCCCCTACATGTAGACCTCTAACACCCCCCCTACACGCAGACCTCTAATACCCCCCCCTACCTGCAGACCTCTAATACCCTCCCTACATGCAGACCTCTAATACCCCCCTACCTGCAGACCTCTAACACCTCCCCTACATGCAGACCTCTAACACCCCCCCTACATGCAGACCTCTAATACCCCCCTACCTGCA